>JAYKAV010000470.1:30349-91307 GCA_035582835.1 Phoebastria nigripes | reverse complement strand
GTGATGGCACTCAAGATGATCTGCTCCATAACCTTCCCTGGCACCAAGGTCAGACTGACAGGCCTGTAGTTCCCCAGATCCTCCTTCTGTCCCTTCTTGTAAATGGGCATCATATTGCTAACCCCCAGTCAACTGGGACCTCCCCGGTTAGCCAGGACTGCTGATAAATGATTGAAAGTGGCTTGGTGAGCACTTCCGCCAGCTCCCTCAGTACCCTTGGGTGGATCTGCTAACATTAGCCTGCTAATATTAGTCTGCTAGTTAGGATTAGTCTGCTAACACAATGCTACACCAGTATTAGCACTGAACATAATCAATAAAATTTGCCATAAACCAACATTATGTTTGTATTCCATAATAAGAACAGGAATCTGCTTTTTTAGCAAATCTGACCTGTGGATATTGCAAAGAAGGCTCTATGCTTTTATCAGAGTAGAAAAATTTTCTGACTGATTTATGCAAAGGCAGCTGAAACTTTAAGGCAGTTTAATAAGATGGCTACTAAGAAAAGAAAACACAGTCTACTATTGTTTTGGAGAGAGTAATTTGAAGTGTCTTCTTCCTGCAAAAAGCAATTAATAAAATAATTTTAAAATCAAGTAGATCAGTTAATTTTTTTTTTTATCAAAGCATGGATGCTCTCTTGCACAGCGATGTGATATTATGACAGTATGGTATCTTGTAATGGACATACATTGCTTACATTTGAAATGAAGACGCAGCAAAAAACTTTAGGCTGACTTTAAAAAATTTTAGACCAGTCGCAATAGTGTTTTTGTATTCCTGGATCTGGGAAAAGCTCATCTGTGCCTTGGACATGCATTTCATCCCTCTCCTGCCATGCTTTGGTCTCTTCTGCCAGTAAAAATCCTAGATGCATAAACCTGCAGGAACGACAGTATACCATGGGCACCTCTCCCCAGTTTGAATAACGAGAAGACTGGGAGTAGAGCGTGCCCTGTTGAGTGTTGCCACCCCTTTACACCCATTGCTGCTTCTGTTGCAATGGAGCCCCTAGAGTTCATTTTCCTTTCATGACAGTCAGGCACAAGGCACAAGAGGAGAAAGTGAAGAGAAAACAACAAAGAATAAGACACTAGCAATTAGTTCAGGTATTTTTCACTCCCATTAAACATTTCGGAAGGTGACCCATGCTGAGAAATTGTCAGCACTTCACTGCTGCAATTATGGCTCCAGTGGAAATCTTAGTGAAGCTAATGAGTGCTTTCACGTACAGACGGCCTGTTGGATTAGTATCATTACTCACTGTACAACCCGGGAGAGTGGCTGCAGCCAAGACAGACGCCCTACCAGGCTACGCACTACACCAGCACATCGCAAGGCGCAGATATAACCCCCGCTGCAAGTTTTGTACAGTCTAGCTGTAGGCAAAGGGAAGGAGGAAGGAAGCACCTCAGCTCTGTTTAGCTCCGGGCCAGAGCTCAGAAACAATGAAATAATCAGCCGAAGGTCATACAGAAAGTCTGTGGCAGAGCAAGAAAGTGAATGCAGATCTTCCCAGGTGAAATCCAGTCATTTCAGCACCAGACTGTTGTTTACTCCTAGTCATTCACATGAGCAATTAAAGAACATTTTTTGAGCAATGCTTTACAGGGATTGAATCTGCCCAGCTGCTATTCTTTCTCACAGCACATGTCTTTCACTATAGTTTTCTTTAATAGACTGTGAGTTACTGACTATATGCAGGTAGCAATAATGAATGATATAATTAGCTAGATAATTCTGGTTTTCTTCAGTAAAAGCTTAATAGCTTGTATAAGAAAGCACTAGATTCCTTTCAACTGTTGTTGTTATTTGCATATGCTGAAACCACAAAGGACATTGATTATTTTAACTATGCTCAATTTGCCTTTGAAACCGACATTCTAAAAAGCAAAAGAGCTTAAACAAACATGAAAGTAATCTAATACTGACATAAACATGAAAGATAATAAGATTACTATGAATTGATCTAAATATTACTTAAAATAATTAGAAATGATTTTCTTATGGTATACCATTTAAGTTAAGCTGCTTTTTAATGTTACTTAGAAAAACAAGCAGAGCACTACTTTCCAGAATTTTAGTTGTTGTTGTTTATGACATTCAGTAAAACAATGGGCAAATACGCCTTTCTCTTCATTTCTTTACATTTTGCATACAGTTTGTAACCAACTAGTCTAGTTTTGCACCAGCCAATTTTGTAAGGGCAGGATTGTTGCCATTTTAATACTGTATCATTTTATTACTTTAAATCATGAACCAATTGGTTTTTTTTTTCTTTCTTGGCACCATTTCTACTAGTTAACTTTATGAAAAGCAGTAACATGAAGGAAATAAGCCATGCTAGTAACCCTTACAGCCACCAAAAAAAAATGGCATGCATAGAAAAAAAAATCAGTTAAATTTCAGTGCTGTTTGTCAAATTAGCTATGGGGGCCAACCCCCAAATTAACCCAGTTTGGCATTGCTTTCACTGCCTCAGTCCCAAATGATTTATTGGAAGTTTGGGTCTTGTAAGAAACATAGCATTTGTTTTTCTTCCTAAGGATTATCTGAGTTATCTGAATATAACAAAATTTTGGAAAATAGGATTAAAATCTGATAGCACAAGTTTTTCTCTCAGGATTTAAAGATCTACCTGGTTTTAACCAGTCTGGCAACTGTTTTCTCTTGTAATTTAAGTACTTTTCCTGATTAGAAGGAAACAAAAGATATAATTTAGATAAATTATTTTCCATTAATCAGTTGAATATTTTAAATGCTAAAGTGAATTTAAAAATAAATCCACAGAGGAAAGATATCTGGGTAGTTTGGTAGAAATATGAGGACTTCCACTGTGTTTCCCATTCAGCTCTTCAGTATGGGTTTATGAGGTTTTCCTCTGCATGCCAAATCTAAGAAAAAAGATGAATGCCCTTTTTGTTTTTAAAGATTGCCATTTGTACATATTTATCAAGGTGTTTCATTAGGTGTAATTATAGTTTCTCTACAGCTGTATTTGGAATTCAGGTAGGAAGGGTCTGGAGAGAGATCTCAACAATTGCTCATGGAGCACAAAGTATTAGAAGAGAGAAAGTTTTCTGACTTGAGTGTAAAAAGAAAAGACCTTGACACATGGCATCTGCTGTTCATCCATGTGGGAGAAAGAATAATTGCTTCCTGGCACGCTCTTTCCCCCAACTTGTCATTTGACTCATGATGTTGGGACCCCTCATGATGAACATTTGACTTTCCCAGAGCAAGCAAAGGCAATGGCTTTTAGGCCTCCTGAAACCTAAGAATAGACTTATACCAAGACGACTTTTGAGGCAGCATTATCACAAAGGGAGTCCCGTGAAAATGTCCCTTAAAGCAATTGACTTCCAAGGTCAGGCATGGAATGCTTATGGCAAGGAAAATGGAGGAGAAGTAGTGTACACTGGAAATGAAAGGGAAAAAATAACACTATGTTATGTCTATTCATGGGGGAATACAGAAAAAACATCTACCTCTTTAGGAGACTCAAATATAACATTCAGATTCCCACTCTCCTGTCTTCCTTCCTCCATGCTATCCCACCGCTACCTTCCTTAATGTTGGAGGTATCAGCATTTCTTATGTGCCTGTTTCTACCAGAAAAACTCCCAAGACCTCAGAATTTCATAGAAAAGGCTGTCACTGTCTTGCTAGAACTGAGCTGTAATGCTAGTCTCATGCTGAAGGCCTCACAAGCTTAAAAAGCAAGGTGTGCTTCTGCCCGTCTCACTTGCAAGGTCAAAACTTACCCAGTGGCCAGGAGTAGAATTTCTCTCACACACTGTGGAGATGAGCTCTTTACTGCGTAGGAGTGCTCACCTTTTGAGTGAATTAGGATCAAATCCCAATTGTCTCTGAACACAAATCTCCCACAAAGGTGACTTAATCCATGAGCTAGTGAATAGGTGCCTCTTAATCTCTCCCACTGGAAGTGCTCTACTTCCAGTATGTAATTAACATTCATCTCAGCAGGGACTGCAACTGGATTCTCCCACATCCCAGGGGAGTACCCTGACCACTGGACTGTAGGATTTGTTTGTCATTTTCCCCTCTTTCTTCTAGCCCAGTGAATATTTCATTATTTTTATACACAGGCATACAGACAACACACAGAGAATCACACATTCACACATTCAGAGAATAATAACTATAATTATAGTCATAGCAATACACGCCTGCTTTCTACAACTAGAGAACTGCAAAGAATATTACAGATGCCTGGCACAAGTGTACTGTGTTCATTTAAAAAAAAAAAAAAAACCCCACAACACAAAAACTCTAAAATGGAGGAATGAAGAATTTTTACGTTAGGAAGCAAATTTTTTACCTATTAAGATTACTACCTCACAAGTGGCTGAAACACATCTTTGGCCTATTGCAATGACTCCCAGTATGTGTATATTGAAGCTGTGCAAAAATCCTAAACCACAAGTAACTCCCTGGGTTTCAGTTTTCGTTATAAGCCCAACACTCAGTTCAGGTTCACTGAAAGGACATTACAAGCCTGGAAAGTCCACGAATGATGTAATGCAGACCTCTCATATGGCCTACTGAGTTGCACAGCATATTGACAGATAGCATTTGCTTCCTATTTAGGGATTACTATCATTGTAGCACTCCAAAGATGCAGAGCTGTTTCATGTAGACGGCATTAAATGAAGACCCGCTTTATGTTGACAAAATGCAGGGAAAGATATGAAGGCAAGAAAATTATTATTTTAAAGTGCTTGAAAATAAGTCAGAGGAATGATGCTCTAGGTGGTAAACTCCAGAAAGAGCAAGTTGGGCGAGGTGAGATTTATGGTACCCTGTGAGATCTTAATTCTGCTCCTGTGCGCATGCAGCCTGTGCTCTGAATGAAGCAGTCTGATGAAAAAATACCCTGCCACTACATAATTAAGGTCTGTAGCAAAATACAGATTCACAAAGGGTCAAATAAAATTTGCTGAGACATTTTCTATGTTCTTCCTTCTGAGATGGAGTGTGGAGCCCTATGAATCTTTTAAGCTAAATTTCTCTACATATGAGTACTTAAGTTTTCAAAAAAGAGGTAAAAATCAGCAGTTTATATGTAACAGTAACTTCCATGTAGCATCAACAGAGTAAATTCTACATTTTGGACATTAAAAAAAGATATTTTTAACTACTTAAGCTAAACATAGAATTACCATGAACAAACACAGAAGGTGGTTGCTATCTCAAGGTAATCTTGCCCTACACCAGCTTTTAGAAAAATGGGCAATCTAGCAGCTGTCAGAACACACCAGCTGATATAGTGGCACACAACCAGAATTTTCCTGAGGAATCTAAACTTAAAAACCAAAATCATAATTTGCAAGAGTTTGTAACTCAGCTGTTCATGGGTGGACTATCATGAAGAAAGGAAATCTACTTCTTCAGCCTATAGGCTGGGGTTTTTTTGCTTTTGAGGGTTTTTTTGGGGGGAGGAGGCTGCTTTACCTTACACAAACTATTCAGTTGCCTGTCACTAATACTGTAAATTTCACTAATTCTTTCTCAGAAGTTTTATTCTCTCCATGGACAAGTCCTCAGCCACATAGGAAGTACTCACCGAATAAAATGAGAACTGAGACAGTGAGAAAGGGGGTTCCTTCACAATTATCATGGAAGGACACTGTGCAGCCCTGCAATGACTATATTTTGCTAGTCCAGCTGGCATCCCAGCTGCACAGGAAAGGGAATATCTGTCGCATCGTTGTGGTGGCAGATCCCTCAGTTCTACCCTGTATCTTCGCTTTGTAGCAACTACTTAGGAGTTTTCCGGAGTTGGACACACCAGAGCACACAAGGGGTGCTCCCCTTCTGCAGCCTCTTAATCCAGCTCCTTTCTTTAGTCAGAGAACAGAAGAGTAGATTTGTCACTAAAGGAGGTATAGTTTGCCTTCAGTCATCTCAGAAGAGAGCTACCTTTGAAGCTTCTGTTTCTTTATGCCCCTGGCAGAAAATAGTGGATAAATTTAATCTAAGAAATGAATTCCTGCTTATAACTGTTATTTGATAAATCTTATTATTCTGACTATTCAACAGAAACCACTCCTGCACGGTAGTTATTATTCTCACACAGTTCTAATCCATACCATGTAGCTTTTGTACACAGATTAGTATTTCATTATATCTAAACTAAATACTGTTTGTATAATCTAATTAGATATTTTGCAAATAAATACATTCTGATCGGAGTTACACTATCTGAACAGTAATGTAAAGGTTTGAATACTTAAAGAATAAAATGGTTGCTTACCAGAAATTTCTGTTGCATTAATTAAACATCCAGCTGGCTTCGCAAAAATTAAAGAACCCTACTTAGTTTCCTTTATGTGTATCACATTTCCTTTCTGTAAAATATTTTGAGAAGATGCATGAGATAAAATAACATTACAAGATGGGTGTTTGTAATTCAAAAAATGTCCTGCTAATGCTGAAAATATTGACATTTCTTCCTGAGGTTCTGACAGAAAATACAACACACTGTCTTACGTCAATTGAATAATTAGAGATTATAGTAATTCCTGCACGGCTTTCATATGTGGCACATTCTAAGAAAATTCAAAAGATGAGATTTGCGTAAAGGTGGGTGTCATGAAGTACTAGGTGCCTTTAGTATGTACAATGACATACTAAAGAGAAAAAATTAAAACTCCTCTGGGGAAAAGTGCTGGCAATGCTCAGGTAAATGTTGGGAAAGCCCGAATCACAGGTGGAAAAAGGAGTTGTCAGTGTGCTCCACTCCGTGTGTGGTAAGTGGTATATGAAGACAACAACAGAGCATTTAGCATCTTTGGATTCAAATCTGGTAATGAAAGAAAATGATAACCACTTGCAACGATTTACAAGATCACTTCTAAAATTCTTAAGCAAAAATGATGTATTTGAAACATCAGTGACTTAATGCCATTTCCCCTCCTTTTTCCCTTTAATATTGTGTATATACTTTATGTGCATTTTATATACATTTGTCAGGAGAATATTAATGTTCTGCTTTATGATTACCACCACCTTTCTAATCATTGCTTTTTATTATTCTTGTTCAGTACAGCTTAGCCGCCGAGCATGAGCAATGAAACGGGGGGAAAAAGAAAAGCAAATACTGTATTATATCATCATCTGGGGAGCGTGATTGTTTCTGCTGTGTTAATTTACACTAAAATCTATGACCCAGTGAGTCTGATTGATTGCCAAGGGCAGAAATCCAGCCCCTGGCCTAGTTTATTTTGTGAACTGTAGCCTCAGATATCGCTGCAAGCCACAATGATATTGATTTGATATACACTAGATGGCTCTTTATGCTCTTTGGGAAATTTATTGTGCAGAGTCAGAACTCAGACAGATGGGGAGAAGCCGCTCTTTAAATTGAAGAGGGTTATCATGGTTTGACTCCTGGGTCACTCGGGTTACCAAGTGGCCTGAGCGTGGCTGGGTCGGAGTGGGCTCAAGGGATTAATGTTCATCAGTTTTGAATGTCAAATCTCCTCAGTGGACTTGAGTTATTGCTAATAGGAACTTGCTCGGGCCTATAACATTTGGATGGCCTATAAGTTAAACATCATAACCCTTTCTTCATGTCACGGTCCTTTAAATTATGGCTGAGCATACCACCTTTGCTCTGGACGTTTAGCAGGAGATGGCAATGTGTTATGAAGAAACTTGCCTCCGAGGTGGACCGCACCATTACAGCTGCTGTCTGCAGAAGAGCTGTACCCCCACGCTCCCCGCTTCAGAGAGTGTCGCAGCCGTGTCCCGTGCCTTCTGCTGCTCACGCGCCGTTACCTCCTTGGCTTTGCACAGAAGAGATAGCATAGTGAAAGCTAGGGCACAGCTCTACTTTTCCCTGAATTTAGTATTTTTTCTTCAAGGTGGGAGGTGGGGAGGAGGTCTGGGAGGGGAAACTTCTGGTTGTGGGATGAAAAAGACTGGTATAGTGGGAAATCCCATATTCTTTGGGCAATGAATGAATGAGGAAAATAAATGTGCTTCTAACTTGGGACAAAGCATTCTTTCAGATTTAAGAGATTTTTCTACATAAAACAAGGCCAGGTTTGCTATGATTAGCCTAAGTCTAATCAGAATTTTCACTAAAGCACTGCTAATTGTTAACCAATATTTCATGCTACAGTAAATGCTGAAGAGACCAGGGAAAATAATACCTATGAATTTAAAGGGAGACACGATTTTTTACGTCATAATACAGCCAAACTTTTTAATTACCAAAGAAGAACCTCACCACATTTTAACAGGTATCTCCAACAGAGTTATAAACCGCACACAGCCCATGTTTCCACACTCAGTGTGCTCATATCGGCGTTTGAACCATTTCCTTCGAGATCAAAAGAAGGATTTTCAGTCTCATTCAGAGAGGCAGGGAATTAGCCCGAAGGAAGTAAGTCCCACACGTAACCAGGAGATGGGATAGGGCTCCATGTTGCCATTACAGTGAGAAAGATAACTCTGTTCCCACTTTTACGAGTAGCTACTGGCTCCCTACGCACAAAAATTAAGAGTTCTCCTCTATTTATCTTCAACTAGTACATGATTCACACAGGAATGGGAGGAAGTAGAGATTTTTTTCTTAAGCAGCTGTTTCCTTTTCTTGATCTGATTTTGGTGAAACTGGGAATTAATGCTTTTAAAGAAAATATAGTTTCCCACAAACTGAAAGTGCAACATTTATTTCCATGAAAAAAAAAAGGAAAAAAAAGAAGAAAAAAAAGAAGAAAAAAAAAGAAAGAAAAAAAAAAAGCCTTTTGGAAACACACATCTATTCTACTCCATTTTGCATACCTAACCAAAACAAAGAAATCTCAGGAGGTTAATGGTAAACGACTTAGCCTAGCCTTTTGGACTCTGTTCATGGCAATACACTGCGGCTCTAGCTGCATATTATAGATATACTATTACCATTTAAACATAATACTGCCTGGCTTGTGGTCTGAGATTCCTGGGATTTTATTCTTCATTTGAAGTGAATACTAATTGAGAAAGTTACACATTTATATAGCTCCTGAAGAGTAACACCCACTTCACCTATCTCTCTGTTGTAAATTAATATGTAGCAGATGGTGAGCTGAGATAGTTTGACAGCCTACTTACAGTACCATCACTTTAACCTCTATCTGAAAAAAAAATCCCATTAGCTTTTCTGCTGTTGGGCTCTTAACCCCCCAAAGTATCCTTAGTTATCATATCATGGGATTTTCTGCTATGCCAAGGAAGAAAATAATTAAAGATACCCTCTTCCATTTAAATGCTTGTTCTAATTTTACTGGGCATATCTTTTCCTCTTAACTTCTCCAATAATTTCAATTTAAATCTTCATTTAGAATGAGATTTTTCTTCCAAGGGGGATTTTTTTTATCTTCAGGGACAACTTAGTGCACTGCAGAAGCAAACACAGAAGCCCTTCCGTATATTATGATTAATGTGGTGTAAGGAGCTCCCCTTGCTAGAAATGCAGAATCAAAGGAAGCAGAGCCCATAAGTAGAATTTAAATTCAATACACATTGGAATCTTATGGTTCAATTCAAAGTGGCTCTAAAGGAAGTAATTAGACACTCACCAAGGCTTTCAGTAAGAAACAACTTTCCCTAAGAAGGGCCTGCTCAAAGTCTTCATTCAAAGTACTCAGTCACTTTTTTTTCCCTTCACTCTTTCTAACAGAGAAAGGAGAAGGATTTTTTGAAGATTTGGGAATCCATGTTAAGAGCTTTAAATTTAAGTCTCCTTTGAAAGAAATGGTCTAATTGAATGTTTTCTTCTGATGGGCTGATAGAAGTATTTTATTTGTTGCAGAATATAAATGTATAGATCATTGTCAGAGATTTGCAAGAGCGTTGATAGTGTGCATTTAGAGCTCTTCCACATGGCCTGAAACAAGATATTGTTCAGTTCTATAGCATTGTTCACATGCTGTTGTATGGGTTTTTTGAAGTCAAAGAGGAAATGCTCAGTGACTCTGGAAATAATATCTGACCTGGAAGTCTCGCTCTTGCAAGATAACAAGAATGTCCTATAATTTGTGGACTTGATAACACATGATTGACTTCTTAGGCCAGTACTTTCACCAAAGCCTCCAAAATGTTGCCTTAACTCTTTCACATTTTACAGCAAAATGGACCAAAACTTTACTTGTAAAAGGGTGTGATTTCCATTCAAATCTCCTCTTACATGAGAGTGTGAACGGAAATTGTCAGCTTCATCATTCAGCCCATCTCCACAGCTCTTCTTTACTTTGGCAATTTTAATACACACACACGCACACAAAAACAGAGGCCCATATAGATTTGTTCTCTCTTTTTCCTCTCTCACAAATATTTATAAAAAACAAATGCTGATTTACACATACATATACTAAAATAAAGACTCTGTGCCTTTCACACATACAGAGAAGGAATTCACATTAAAAATATCACTGGCACTTTCTGTTTAGATGTCTCTTTTCCATTTGTGAGTGAATGTAAAAGGTCTCTGCGCTTATGTCTGACTTCTGGAAACCAGGGATGTTCCAAGCCATTACCACACCAGTGTCATCTACTGTTGTGCAGTCAGGAAAATGTCCTCCTTTTTCACTATTTTTTATTTCCCTTGTGCAGTATAGAGCGCCTTTTTCTCTGGATAGATATCCAGTCAAGAAAGGGCAAGAGAAGTTATAAATTGCACTCATAGGACACCAAAAACAGCTCCAAGCCTTATAAACTGCACGGAGAGGTTGCGACTGCCATTCCCAACCAAGCATTGCGAAGGCACAGACGAGAGCAGCTGGCTGGGGAACTGGAGCAGTGCGGAGCAGTCATGAGCCTCGGATTGGGAAGGATGAATTTCAACTCACCAGTCCCTTTACACAGCCATTGCATAGACCCCCAATTACTCTGGCTTCATGCGAGTGCAGGGGATTGAATTTCACCCAGAGAGTTAGAAATACAAATAAACATTTTGTTAAATAATTAGAGCCCATAATTGTGGATTACCTTTCATTTGTATTAGAGGAAGGCACGGTATGGTTAAAGCCCCAGAATCTTGTTTGGCGTTTACGTCACATCTGATTGCTAACTGACATTTCAGGATTGTTTATCTTTTTTCCTTCTAGATTTTTTTTTCTATTTAAATTGATTCCAGACATCAGAAATATAATTAATTTCCCCTCACCCTATATTGAGATAGCAGGCTGAAATAGCAGATTGAACACAACTTTAATTTTGTTTCTAATAAGAAAATACTTTACTTTTTAAATTGTTCTCTTTTAATACTTTCTCTTTGCAAGTCTGAGAGGTAGCCAAAACATTTTTTAGTTGTTTCCTCAATTTTATATACTATGGAGAACTTCAGTAACGTCCCTTAATACACAGCCAAGTAACATAATAAAGCCCCCATCATATTTCAGTATAGCAATGTCAGCAGGAGGCTTAAATGACTTTGAAATGCTTTCAGTCTCTTGTTTTTAATAACGGAAATAGGTCATGATTTTTAATAACACTTAAAGTACTTGTGGCTGATTAAAACTTTATTCCTTATTTGAAAAGCTTAATTTGGATCTTGATTCAAATTTTTAAATGAAGCCCTGCTAAAAGATTTTGAGCTGCTGTCTTTTACATAGGGCTGACACTGTGATTTCACAGGAATTAAGGAGGAGCAGGGACTCGGTCACTCTTGGACAGAGAGTGGAAAGATCCTACCATTTCTGGGAAAAACTGCTCACAGACAGACTTCTCCAGGATTTCCTGGCTGGAGGGGAAGATAGCGAGTTGTCTCCTGCTGTCAAATAGCACAGGCTTGTGAACTGCAAGCTGAGCAAAGCACTTTAAAAAGACAAAGTCTACTGTGAGGCTTGTGCTTAGGACCTACGAATTTTTCAAGCACTTGGGGAGAGACTTGAACCCAAGAAACAGATCAAAGAAGCCAACTAAGCCCCCCAGTCCTAGTGCTAAGCTTTTAAAATGGAAAAAAAAAGAGGCCATAATGTTTTTGATGAACTCTAGTATTTGTCTATTTTCAATTTATACTGCAATGAATTGCTAGAACAATGCCACCTGTAGCACTACTGACAACACTTCAAATGCCCACCTAGGTTTGAAAATACAGTATTTGTGATCAACCGTGGTGGTTATTCAGAGCTGCATTAATTGCAGTTACCTGAGAAGAACAAAATCCTTCTCATACAGGTAAATCAGACTTGAATGATAGTAGCCTCACCATTGCTAAAAGTGTGAATGAAGGCATTAGCCAAGTGCATGTAGAATTCAGAAGTAATAAGAACGGAGTGAGATGATTTTGTCTGGTCTTTTGTGCAACATAAGCCGCCCCTAAATCACCCCTATTTGGCTCTTCTCTTTTTCTGGGGAAAAAAAATTGTAATAAAATAAAAAGCAAGTCACCAAACAAAATTTTAAAACCTCATATGTTAGAGAATCAGTACTTCGAAAGTCGTTTCAATAGATATATATGCTTTCACTACTGAAAATGTGTTTTATTTTTCACTCTGGATTTACTAGGGTTTAACTTCTAGCCATTTGATTTTATACTTTTGTCTGGTAGATCAAGGAGTGCTCTGTTATGAAATTTCTGTTTGTCTTGATACAGCATCATACTGGGAACTCTTGTTCAGCTGATTATCTCCCATTGAGCTTGCCTTCACCCCAGGAGTCCTTTTCATCATCACCACCAGTCCCCCATCCCGTAAAGATGTCCTTCACTCTTTGTGAGTGCATGTACGTTTTTACAACTGGCTACATTAAAATGACCCCATATTGCCAAGCAATCCAGACAGTTCTGCAGCAGTGACTTGTCTTCTTTATTATCTCCTGTACCTGCTGCTTTTGTGCCATCTGCAAACTTTATTGGTTACTATTTAAAGTTGTCTTCTTGATCACTGATAAAAATATAAATAGAATAAAGTGTAAAACTATTTTTTTCAGACCCCATTTAGAAGCACAGGCATTTGATGATAATTTCCGCTTAGAAGTACTTTTTGAGACTTACTGGTTAGCCAGTTTTTAATCCATTTAATATATTACATGTTGATTTTGTATGGCTCTCATTTCTTAATCAAAGTGTTGTGTGGTAATAAGTGGAATGCTCACTGAAATCTCAGTACTCTATATCAACTTGATTATCTTTAGCAACCAAATTTGTAATCTTATTAAAAATATATTAAGTTAGCTTGATAAGATCTATTTCTGGTACACCCATATTGACTGAGAGTAGGTTTTTTTACTCTCTTTTTATTCTTTATACATTAAGTCTCCTATCAGCCATCCCATCATCTTTTTCCAGTGTTATTATCACGACAGCAGGCCTGCAGTTACTGACATCATCCCATTTTGCCTTTTTAAATATCAGTACCTCACTGGCTTTCTTATAGCCTTCAGGAAAACCTCAATATTTTAAGAATTACTGAAAAGCAACAATAATAATCCAGAAAGTTAATGCTTTCAAATTATTGGAAGCAAATTATTTAGAGCTACTGATCTCAAAATGCCCAACTTTAGAGGCCTTTTAGTATTCTCTTGCATTACTATGGGGATGGAAAATATGTCATGATCATGATCATGAGATGATTAATACTTCATCCTGTTTCTCGTCACAATACAGAGCATTGCTATATTAATATTTACACACCTCCCATTACTATCTGATAATGGCTCTGTTCCTTTACTAGGATTCCCTTTATTCCTAAGCTACTTTCAGACAAGCTCTTCTGTCTTGTCCTTAGCTCTTTTGGTCATTGATTTTTTTTTTTCTTTTATTCTTTGCTTCTCTCTCAATTTTGTACAGTTCCTAGTTTATATTCATTGCTCTCCACTTCTCCTCCCCTTTACTTTCATCTTGTTTCTATATTATTTTTTTATTCCATTTCTTTATAGCTGCCTTCACTTCCCCAACAAACAAGGCTGTTTTTTAAATCCACATAGCCTTTTCTGTCAGATATGGAATTGTGGCTTTTTGGACATCTAGTAAAACATTCTTAAACAGTTCCAAACTGCCATTTACGTTTTTCTCTTTGATTTCTTTCTCTGGCCTGATATGTCTTGTAATTATTTTCAGCTTTGTGAAACGGTCCTTTAAAAGCATCAAATACGTATATTGCATTTTGGATGCCCTCCTGACTAGTTTAGCCAGCCTGTTTCCGAGAACGTTGGTTCCCTTTCTACTGAGATGGAAACCATCCAAACTCTGCAGCATGGTATCTCGTCACAGGCAGTGAAGCAATTTTCTAAAAAGAAAACCTTTTCCGTGTACTACTTAATTGGTTAGCTATTAAAGCTATTACTGGAAATTTGCTGTTGTCAGAATTTTCTGCTTTGCATTTCCTTTCTGTTTTGGTACAGGATATATTGTCTGAAGAAAACGTTCTTCTCTTTCAGCACTTGCTTTAGTACCATTAGGAGCTGGCAAACTGGGAGGTGTCTTGTCTAGAACAGCGACCATTTAACTTGCAGGATTTGCTAATCTCAGAGTCACATTTCATCTCCTGGCTCTCCCAAGACAGAACCAAATCTATTTTCATGCAACATGTCCCATGCACGATGCAGTCTTTTAAGGAAAGAATCCCTAACTAGGACCATTCCATGAATCATGTCTGAACTATATGAGTATCATTTGTCAGACTGGGTTCTCAGAGGCTTTTCTGTAGTTTCCACACTGAGAAGATGAGTATGTAACTTTAGCCATGCTGAGTTTCTAGTCTCTCTAGTGAGACTCGGCTCTGGGTTAAGATTCCTAAATGTAGGAAGGAGAATCTACAAGAAGGTGTCTAGGTGTGCTTGCAGGTGTCTGAAGCTCCTACCCTAGTGAACCCATGTCCAGCCAGCACAGCCAGTGGAGCCCAAGGAAGCATTCAGCTCACCCTAAAGAATCTCTGTCTCTTCCTAGTACTGAATAGTTAGTACTGTATATTAAAAAATTACATCCTGAGATATCTGGAGATAATGAGGCATTTCTGGAACTCACTGAAAAATGACAGGGAAGACTTGGAACTGTTTTAATATTATCTTATGCATAAGCTCACGGGAGCAAGAACTTCCCAGCTCACGCACAAACTTGCTCAACCTATCGCTTGATTTGACAGAAKTTTCAGTATAGCTCTATGGTAAACACAACACCATCAATAAATACCCTTGGGATTTTAGTGGTTGAGAGTACATCCATAAAAGTGGTTACAACCATGAGGTGAGAAATGACATGTCAGCCAACTTTAATAATGTATTGCTCTTGACCTACATTGCTTATCAGTTACTTGGTAGAAAGACAAAATATTAGTGTGTTAGGGGATCTTGATTTTAATTTTTGTTAGAAAACAAAATGAAGAAGTCTAAGATAATGTTAACAAAGTCAGCATCAAGTTTAGTACCTGAATGTCAGCATCATTCCAGATCTGAGAACCTATCCATATTTTCTCTTTGTTCAGACTTGAGGCACAGCAAGACAGGTATGGAACATCCCTGTTTGGAGAATCACTCAAGGTGTCTAATGACCCAGTTGGTTTTCACTCTTCTAATAAACTGTAAATGATACCATTTTTCACTCTTCCCAAATGAGACAGTTAAAGCTTGTATAGTATGTAGCTATTACACTGCATTTAATTTAGGCAAATTACCTACAGAAGGAAAATTTCTGAGGCCAAGTGCGAAGTTTATAATCACACTACACATTAAAGAGCCATTTCAATACTCTCCTACTTCCTTTAATTTTTATGTATGAGGAATATATCCATAGCAGCCTTATCTTCCTGAGCTTAATACCAGCCTGGAGACTGCACTCCCTGCTGAAAGCAAAGAGTTTTATCTCTCKGATTCCTAACTTAATGTTTATTTCTTCTCTGTACCTCTTAGGTCTTCTTTAACTTGATGATTTTAGATGCCTAGGCTTCTGCAGCATCAGTCAGACTTCTCCACCTACTGCAGTTTCTTTGCATCTTTCATCACAAAAATTAGAGACTCACAACATAAAAGTGCTTCAAATATGGCAAAAAGCCACTTTTGCCCCTTACCAAAACAGGAAAACTTACCAGGCCTGATCAAGTTACTTKTTCATTGATAGACACTGAGAGCTTTAGACCTCTTTTCCCATGTTTCCACATGAATCAGCAATTCAAAAGTTTTATGTTGATTTACTTTCTCACTCTAAACAAATCTTAGGAATTTGGAAATCATAGTTATTTTAAATGAAAACAACGGAGACTGAAACATAATTTCACCAGGCTGTGTTATACCTCACACACTTTCATAAACTGCTGTTCATTATATCATAATGAACATAGATCTTTGTGCTAGAGACTGCTTTCGAACTATAAAAGAAAGTACAGTTTCTAATACAGCTTTGCCACGGTTCCTGACTTTGGACCACAGATACAGACAGCATTTCTTTTGTGCACCTACAGTGGTAATTGGTGGTCAGTACACGCTGAGTTTTATATGATGAAAATCATTACATTCAGCCAGCTAATTCATCCCTCTTCTCACTTCTAATAATTTTAGAATTACTCAGTCTTGKTTTTGCACAGTATCATTAAAACCTAAGTCCTATTTAAAAAAAAAACATAGAAATCTATGTCTTATTGACAGCCAGCATGATGTAGCTTGCTCAGTGCCAGATTTGAAGCTGTATTTGGGCAGTTAGGTGCCAACTTGGCCTTTCAGAAGCAGCTAAATACTGAACTCCTCTAATCAAACAGACAAAAAACTCTACAAGACTCCTTCCTAGACCCATTAAATAAAGATTCTTTTCTAGCTTGTTGATTGCCTAATGTACATAGCAGTCCTACAGGTATTTCAAAAGTTGAAAGTACATGTCTGTACAAGGAAAAAACAAAACAAAACAAAAATTTTGGAAGTGAGGAGTCTCAAGGTGTCTGCATTCCTCTCCAGGAATACAGAACATCTGCAGAAGTGGGCTGTGGGACAGAGCGTGGGTGACTCTGAGGAAACATGGCACTAAGTGAAAGGATTGCTCTTCTGCAAACCTCCTTTGCCTCTGTGCTTCCTGATGCAAACTCTCCTGGCATATCGTTTGCAAGAGGATTAAATGGATATTCCTGTTTTGAATCATGCTACTGAAAGATGTTTGACCTCCTTCTGTGTAAAAGTTGATTTTTTAATAAATCTGTTTCCAACTGGGCTACACAATAAGGGYGCGAGGGAAAGAAAGCTGGGGGTAAGCAGAGAGGGTACTACAGCATATGGAAAGTTTGTATAAAACTTATGATGTTAACATGACTTCTTTCACCTAAGGAGAACCTATAAACTTACCTATTTTCTCAGCCTACAAATTCCTTAGTATTTCCCTGGGGATGGCTGAATGGTTCAATTCAAAGGATTTTTTTAATTCTTGTAACCCTAATCTTCATCATTATTTCTAATTCCTCAGTACGAAACCAGAAATATTGATGATCTAATACGTTTTACAGAGCAGCACACAACCTTCTTTATGGCACTTACATCATTATGTAATATGTTATAAAGCAACTTGCATGTTGTAAAACTCATTAAAAAGATATATTTTTTTCTCTTAGCTTGAGTTCAYGATGGCCAAAATTGAGGTGGAAAGCTATTAAAGTTCCAGAAATCCTAGCAGTACATGTTCCTTTCAAATGTTCTTTTCTGCCCTCTTACTTAGTGTTTTCTGTCACATTTTCAGTATTTCTGATGTGGGTCTATTGAGAGGTAATTTCTCAGCACGGCAGCTGAAGTAAGACTCCTACGGGATTAGTAACCCAACCTTATAAATCGTTACCTGGTTTCTGTCATTTACCCTGATTTGGTCAGGACAGTTGCTAACTGAATGAAAGTGGCGTAAGCCAAAGTGAAAGAAGAATGATACTGAAATATAATATAAAAATATAAATTAAACTTTTTTCATAAATGACTGGATAGTTTTTAACGCTTGTCAGAGCTTTATCTCCAGTGAGGTACTAGCCACTTTGTCTGGGAAAGCCACAGAAAAGGATAGTATGTTGAACATTCTTAAAACTCATTTAGTGTTTTTAGCTTTTTATTGTTTTCAGCACTTTGCAGGTTCCTCTGTTTGCTGTTCTCTTGCATACTGTATATGCACATCTTGTGCTGACTTTGTGGGATTTTTGGCTGCAAAAGTAGACAATTACCAAGGCACATGCTTACTGCTCTAGTGGTTGGGAAAATTAGGGACTGCCATTACATTGAATTATCAGCAGGAATACAGTTCAGTTCTGTTCCCATTGAAATTGGTTGATTTCAGAAGAGCTATGTTTCAGCCTCAGATTGTATTTTGTTCTGCTGAAAATGGCCACCCCGCCAACAGCATCCTACTTCACTTGTAATTTAAGAACTAGCATAGCCTGTCAAAGCTAGCAGCAAGGAGGCAAATCCTGCTTTTGCAAAGGTAGAGCAGAAGTCACTTAGCTGAGGGTAGCAGCCCCCTGTTCTCTGTGGTGGTCAGCCCGAATTGTAAGACAAACTTGCTCATATAGGCAACAACAAAACATTATTGCTGTGTCTTCCGTTTAATTTGGAGATAACAAAAAATTAATACACAAGCTGTGTTGCACTATTAATTTGCATGCCATTTCACTCATTTTTTAATCAGGTTACTGAAGAGACCTTGTCTTCATCTGGGCAAGTAAAGACCCTATCACTACGCAAACATTACCCTAAGTCCCTATAACCTTCAGATAAGCAGTGAAACTGAGGCAAGTCTTTTCACTTTCCCAAGCCTTCGCTATTGAGATTAATTTCTTACTGTCAGTCACAAAAAACATAAACTCCAGGTATTCACAAAAGAGAAAAAGCCCAGGTATAAAGCAGGCCTTTACGTAGGATTCCCCTTGCTGGACGGGGAGATAAATGATTAAACATATTGCAGCATATTCAGAACAGGAGTGTTGTTTCTGTTTCCTGAGAAACATTGCTGCTGATTAAAAGCAATGCAGCTGCTTGGAGAGCTAAATAGATCCAATAAACTACAGGCCATACCCTCTCAGTGCTAATTAAGGTGTTAATTAAGAAATGTTATCTTGAGGAGGCCTGCTTGAGGGAGGGAATCCTTCATACATTTTTGTGTACCAGTAAGCCAAGGATAAGAGATGGTAATGTTCTCACTCCTGAATTTTTTAATGAGAAGATTGATGGTATTTATTGTTTTAACTAAAGCCCCAGTATACAGAGCCATTTAGCTGCAGAAAAAACTCCACCTATTGTTACATGAAGTCCAGTCTTTGTGACTGTAAGGAGAAGATGGAATACTTTGATGGTTTCTGCTCACTGTTTGGTTTTTATYGCTCAATAGCATTCAAACCCAATTTTGGGAGTGTGGTGGATCTYGCCTACAGCTGTCTCACCAGGAGATGTGTGCTGGTGGTTCTCAGCCTCCCTACATCATCATGAAGCAAAAAGCCACTCCACTGCAGGAGACAAGTGAGTACGAGGGAGACAACTTCTCTGTTTCCTTTCATGTTCTGTAAAACCTGACTTCTTCTAGACAGATAGGAAACCCATGGATTTGAGAAGACAGGAGTAATGATTTGTTCTGAGCTTGCAAAAGAGATACTAATTTTGCTAATTGGCTATTTAAAATTAGGATTCTGGTCTGAATTGTATCCCCATATATAAAAGCATATACATATAATGAAAATGGTAGAAAGACTTTACTGTTCAGGTGAGGGATGGGAGGTGACCAGAGCAAACAGGAAGACCGTACTAAACACCGGTAATCTAACTTGCCTAAAAAATGGCAGCTGGCCCTCACACTGAACTTTCCATTTGGAGGCCTTCCCTTCGCCTCCACTTTAATGTTATCTCTGTGCAATACTCTCTATTTTAATCTGTGTCAGTCTCTAGTAACTTGACTGCAGCTAATTGAGTTAAATGAGATTTATGCAGTGCAACTGAGACTGCAAAATGGTTTAAAAATAGCGTTTATATAGATGCAATGGCTCTAGGATGCCCGCAAAGAGGCTGCTAAATTGGAGTTGGGWTAAAACCGGTGAGTCTGTCCTGCTCCCTAGTTAGCATTAGTGCCTATTACAAACCYCAGCGTTACCCAGCGGAGGTGCGTGGCTGCAGTACTCTGTGCGTGTGTGTGAGACACACCTCACGGGCAGCCAGTTTACAGAAAGTTCAGCCTGAGCCAGGTCTCACAGTTTCTTTGCACACGTGCCACGTCTGTAGACAACATACCCCATGCCTTTACTGTAGATTTACCCGGAGGAGGAGAGTTGCTTTTACCAGCCCCTCTGTCCTTCGTGTGACCATTGCTGTGCTAAGATGCCTGTTCAAGGATCAGGTCTCTCCCAGCCTGTATTTTTTCCACACAGGCCCTGTGTTAAGCTGACAAGTCTCTTTTTTTTTTTTTTTTGGACACTGGCTTAGGAGCTGGGTATTTTTATTTATTTAGTAATTAATTAATCTACGAACGGCCTTCTCCTATTTATTGCCTGGTTCCCGTCAGCGCGGGGTTAGCTGCCAGCCACCCCGCCGCCCGGCGAAGGCCGCCCGGGACGGCGCCCTGGCGGCGGCAGGCCCGCGGCGCTGCCCGGTGAGGCCGCGCGGCTCCCGGTGGGCCCAGGCCGCAGCAGCGCCACCGCCTCAGCCCCGTGGTGGGGGAGCGCGGCCCCGGCGGGCGGCCCTCGGGGGAACACGGCGGAGAAGTTTTTCCTCCCTGTTCTCCTCTTCATCACGAATACTCCTCTGTCAGGCAATTAATTTAGAACAAGAGTATAAGCTCATAATACTTGATCCGGATGACAGGAATCATGTGAGGAAATGCCATTAAAGGGTGTTGGTGGTTGTTTTTTTTTTTTTTCCCCCTCTTTGTATTGTTGGGATGTTATTCTTTTTTTTTCCTCCCCCCTCCTCTCTCCCCCGGTGAACTGCGGGCAGTTGGGCTGTAGGGGGTGCAAGAGCTCCACTGAAGGCCGCAGGTCCGCCGGTCTCCGCGGGTCAGACCCCACGTTGAAGAGGCCTTTATCGCCACCGGGGAGCCCGGCGCCTCCCTGAATCCGGCCCTGTAAGAGGGGATCAAATCAGCATGGGTTGCGACAGTGTAGCTGCAGCCTTAAACCCGAAGCTGTAAGGGAGATCTCAGAAAAGGGAGCGAGCTTGTGTTCATCCTGTGAGTCTCACCCCCCCGAGAGTACGACGCGCCAAATCGGCAGGGTCCCTTTGGTTGGTTGTAGGAAAGGGGTATCTGCCCTGGGCAGGAGTGCCAAACTAGCTTCTTCCCCAAGAAAATGTAATCAAGGGACAAATGCAGTGTGTTAGCCATACAGAAAAAARAAAAAAAAAAAAAAAAAATAGAATAAGAAAGCACTGTTGATGAGGATTTTCTTTGTAATTACAATTTCAGCTAGTATTTTCTCTTACCTGGGGGATCCTATGAATGATGTGTCTTTTTTTTTTTTTTTTTTCCTCCTCTTTCTTCCTTTGTGATGTGTATTATCATCACTATTCACTTATTTTTAAGCAGTAATACATTTCACTTTTGAACTCAGCGTTTCCATATGCCACTGAAGAGACCGCTCTGCTTAAGTGATTGTCACTCAAATTAGTCCTATTGTTTTGTGATATATAAGTCATCTTCTATACTGCCTGGATTAGCCAGTTCAATGGCAGTGACAAACATGCATTGTTTGTTGTTAGAGAGGGGAGTCTCACTTGGGAAAACACATGTACATCCAGTCGGGACACATGCATTTCCCACCAGAGAGAGAGAGGGAGAGTTTTAGCAAACTGGTATTTATTGCTTGTTCTTGCATGCATGTTTTGTGTGTTGGGTATCACAGCTTGACAACAGGAAATAAGGTATTGAAGAAATGTTCAGGCACGTAAAGATGTGGCTCTCAAAGGATTAACAGAGCTTCTCTGCAGTTAAAGTAGGAACTGGTTATTTATAGCTCTGAATTTTGTAACACTGAAATTAGGGTCAAGCCTGAAAATAACAGGTACAAAAGGAAGGATCCAAATCTGCGCAGCCTGAGTTGGCAACGTTTAGAGGGAACTAAAGCCAACGGAAGCTGTGTGAGGCACTTGAAAAAATCATTTTGTTCCCACAGAAGTGCAAAAGCATCAGGGGAGAAAATTAATTCAATACTTGTATTTGGTGATATGATAACAAATATATTTAGGAAGAATGTTAAGAAACATATTATATAAGGAAGACTTCACCGATTAAACATATTTAACAAAACTAATACTCCTATGAGAGAATATTATAGTAATTTTCTTAAATATTTTCAGTCTAAAAAAGATTGTTTGCACTGTGCTAACTTTAATATTTGCTATGCTATAAAGTAATTTCTTCTCTGAGGTAAGTGAATTTCATAATGTGTATCAATCCACTCTACCTGGGTAGAAGAAAAACCTGGTCACTTTCTCCTCACTGTTATTAGTAACTTTATTCCAGAACAAAATTACAAATTCAGAAAACCTGCCAGAAATTAGGTAGGTAGACAACGCTGGAAGAGTCATCTCTGCAAATCTGTACTGCCTTAAGTTTTCCCAAGATTCCTGTTGAAAAATGAATTCCAAAAAATAAAATAGTTTTTGCTATCAAAACAAGGGAGATCTTACTGTAACATTATAAGAGGTCCGAGAAACTTTTGCATTAATTGTTCTGTTATTTTTCCCACTGAAGATGGAATTACACAAAACTGATCTGACCAAAACCTAGATGAATAGTCCAAATAGATTTCGCCTTGTACTTCAACACAATTTTTCTCTTATTTTTCTTTTTCAGAAAATTCCTGTGTTCTCTTGTTATAAATACTTGCAAAAAAGTGATGCATTTTAGTCTGGTGTATTTTCGTACACTAGAAAGCAAATTTTAAATGTGTTTTCTGTGGTCATATAAAGAACAGGTATCAAAGCAGTCAAATAAGAAAGAGAAAAATATTGCTACATACTCCAATTCTTTGGGTTTTCAAAACTAAGCAACACCACTGGAATTTCATTTTTTTTTTTTTTTTTTCCTTGATTATGAATCCATTACAGAAAATATCTTCCATTCCTAGGTAAATAAGAAATTGGATCCATTTATAGACATGGGCATAAGGCAAAACATGAAAAAAAGAATGGAGTCCTCAGGTCGGTCTATTTAAATCAACAGTATGAATTAGGGCTTTTACATGTACATGTTACCTATGACGGTTATATGGGAGGTTCTGCATTAGTGTATATATAGCTATAGTCTTGATTTGCTCAGGATTCTGTTTCCGTGTTGTTTTTGCACAGGAGAAATGCTGCTCTCAAATGCATGTTTTTTATTACATCCCAGAACTTCATCTGTTGTTATTTCTTCCTGGAAGTTAGAATTGTTCCCTATATGCATAATTTCACTTGTAGTTTTTCATCAGAAGCTGCCATAAAGTACATTCTAATCTTATTTATTAAAAGCAGTTGCCTCTTATGATAAAACTATTTTTTGACAAGGTGACACAGGCTTTTCTCTAGGAACTACTCATGTTAACGATGACGTTGGTTTCAGAGAATAAAATAATTCTGAATGAATCATGAAGTTATTAATGATTTGCTAGATGAAAACATATCAAAATAGATTTTTTTTTTTGAAACTCGCAACTTTTATTCTTTTTTTTTAAGTTGCTTTTGCTATGCATTGAGCTTGTGAGCAGAAAGCATTAGGAGGACTTTTCATTTTGATTAAAGATTGACGTGCATAACTCTTCGTGCACCGAAATGAAAATATGCCCCTTAGAGCAATGGCACTCGACCTTTAACAACCGAAGAGCCATTTGAAATCACAAAGAGGCACACAAGTCGAAAATACAAAAATGCGTGTGACGATTTTATTAAAAAATATGAATGAATGCATTCATCAAAAACAGTTAAGAAAATCCACAGGCACTCTGCAATTTGTGTCTTAGGGCAGAGTAATTGATTGGGTAGATTGTATGTTTTTACAAGAAGGAAAAAAGAAACTTTACATACGTAAATGGAAGGAAATGGTGAAAGATATCATCCAACAAATTTGCAGAATAGCTGAAAAGAAACAGAACTGAGCCAGCATGTCATACAATTTCTCACTCAGACCCATGCTAAAAGCTCTATACAGGCCTCTGAAGAATGAATTCCATAGGTTGAGTGCCACTGCCATTAAATACTGTAGGTGCTGAGGTTGTTTTCATTTTCCTTTTCCTTTACTGTGCCTTTTGAAGTTATTCACTGTGTGGATATCAAGTAACATTTTTTAATACCGTAGTGATAGATTCTGCTTTTAACAGCGTATTTTGCAACTAGGACAGCCTTTCTGTTGCTGAATGCAGATTTGGCTGTAGGGAAAGGCAAAACTCCCTTCTCTGATTGTATTCAGTTATCTAACCTGAAAACCGCTGCTGCATATTCTGCATTTGTTCTATACAATAAATTCCCATTTGATTTCCAGAGTAAATCTGCGCAAAGGCTGAGTCAAGAATTGCAATAGCAATCCACAGTGGAAAGGAAATTCTTCCTATGTGTGCTGCTGCTGCAGGCTGCTTCACCAGGATGTCAGTTCTGAAGCACAGAGCCAAATTCAGCCTTGTGCTACCTCATTTCAAACCTTTTTGAACTCGATGAGGCTATGGAGGGTAAGGAATTTGGGTTTTACTTAGTATGAAGCTGTTTAGTGCAAGATGTATGGCAAAGAAGTACCAGCTATGAAATGTAAATGCTGAAAAATGGCATGACTCTGTTTAACTCCTTGTTACTTTACAATGCTATGGACAAAAATTGGAGCTGACATTTCTCTTTGATCTGGTTTACCCATCTCGCTCTGCTGCTATCAGCAGTGTGTGACAGCAGCAGACATTAGCTAGGGTAGAGGGAATAGGGAAGAAAGAAATGTAATCCTCCCCATGGCCTTCATGGGAGAATAGTGAATTAGAGCCAGACGCTACACCTTTTCGGTGGACTTAGAAAACAATGCCCTTCTCCCAACAACTGTATGCACATGCCAGGATATTGGGGAATACAGTCAAACGGACTAATTTATTTGCAACATTAATAAATAAAGACAAAAAGACAGAAGGCAAAATTGAAAGAGTGGAATACACCTGAACCCATGCTGAAAACGTGATGTTTTGTTTCGTTCTGCTTAGATTACATAATACAAACCAGGATGTGCATCTTGTCCATGCATATGTCTTCCTTTTGAATTTTGCCATATTTTTGGTCTCTGTAGCAGAGAAGGGGAACAGGGATGGTCAGAGGAATGGAGCAACTTCTGTGTGAGTAAAAACACTATTCCCTTCAGCTTCAAAAAGAGGTAGCTAAAAGGGAATATGGTAGGTATTGATAAAATTGTCAGTGATTTAGAGAAGGTTGAATAGGAAGCAACTTCCAGTATTTCAGTACAAGGTTTGGAGGGCACCCAAAGAAGTTATCAGAAAGCAGATTTAAACCACGTACACAAAAAAGGATGTTACAGACTCTCTAACCAGAGAATTTAAAAAGAAGTCCATGCATTCAAGGAAGATTAGTCTAGTCATGCTAGAAACCCTCCAGCCTTTCATGCCTTTCTCTCTTAATTCTCCGCCAAGTGTCCACTAGTGCTCTTGGTCGGAAACAAAATTCTCTGCCAACTGGCTGATCAGTATGGTGGTTCTGACATTCCTATCATGATTTCAGCAGTTTCAGTATGGGTTACTCAAAAGTATTTCCATTTCTAAGACTCAAATCCATCATGCTTTCTTGTGAGGGTCTACTTGTGTTAATAGTTTAAGACAAAGAATACAAATAGCAATAAACATTGTTCACTATTTTATCTTTACAATATATATTTAATTTTTAAAATGTTTATGTTCGCATAACCATCCTGCTACTCCTCCTCTGATCACCTCACAGCTTTGTGATGATTTCTAATGCAGAACATTGCATCCCAAATACTGTAATTCATTTACCTAATGCCACTTTATTTTTTTTCATTTCCATTTTAATTTTCCTTAGATTTTAAGAACATTCCAGACTATCAGAAGAATTAAAACAATACTTAGCATTTTAAATTATGATTTCTTTTCGTCATTATGCGATAATTTCTAGCATGTTAGACAGTCTGGTTTGCTAAAGTCAAGCCTTATATTTGGTTAGTTGGTGAATCAAGGAGGAAAAGGAGACAGCAAACTTCTTGTGATGGTTGAATACTGTAGCTTCCAGTGATCTTTGTAATAAGGGACATGGAGAAGATTGAAGTACTCAATACCTTCTTTGCCTCACTCCTTTACTGGTAAAATTAGTCTTCAGGAATCTCAGGTGCGTGAGGCTATTGGGGAAAGTCTGGAGAAAGAAAACCTTACACTTGATGGAGGATCAGCTAGGGTACACTTAAATAAACTGGACATAAACAAGTCTATGGGACCCAATAGGGTGCACCCACAGACGCTGAGAGCGCTGTCTGATGTCATTGTGATTATCTTTGAAAGGTCATAGTGATTGGGGGAGTTTCCTGATGACTGGAAGAAAGCAAATGCCATCCCTATATTCAAGAATGGCAAGAAAGAGGATCCAGAGAACTACAGACCAGTCAGCCTCACTGACTGTGTGCAACATGATGCAGAAATAATTCTGGAAAGTATTTCTGGACTTATGAAGGACAAGAGGTGATTGGGAGTAGTCAGGATGGCTTTAGGAAAGGGAAATCATGCTTGACCAACCCAATGGTCTTCTATGATTAGATGACTAACTGGGTGGGTGAGCAGACAGCAGTGGCTGTTATCTTGACTTTAGTAAGGCTTTCAATGCTGTCACCTGTGACTTCCTTATTGACAAAGTGATGAATTGCAGTTGGATAAAAGGACAGTGAGGTGGATTGAAAACAGTCTGAACTGTTGCACTTGAAGGGTTGGGGTCATGGGCATGAAGTCCAGCTGGAGTCTCGTCCCTAGTCCTGTACTCCAGGGTTGATACTAGGGCCACTACTATTTAACATCTTCATTAATGACCCGGATGATGGGACAGAGTGCACCCTCAGCAGATTTGCAGATGAGGAGTGGTTGATACACCAGATGGCTGCACTGCCATTAAGTGGGATCTTGAGAGGTTGTTGAAGTGGGCCAACAGGAATCTCCAGAGCTGAACGAAGGCAAATGCCAAGCCCTGCCCCTGGGGAGGAAGAAACCCCAGGCACCCATCCAAACAGGCTGGGGGCTGACTGACTGGAAAGCAGCTTTACAGAAAAGGCCCCAGGGCTCCTGGTGGACACCAAACGGAATGTGAGCCAGCAAAGTGCACTTGTGGCAAAGGCAGCCAGCAGTTGCCATGCTGCATTAGAGAGAGCTTCACCAGCAGGTTGAGGGTGGTGATTGTTCTCCTCAGCCATGCTGAGAGCACATCTGGAGTGGTGTGTCTGGGTCTGGGCTGCCCAGAGCAAGAGAGACTTGGACATGCAGGAGCAAGGCCGGTGAAAGGCCACAAAGATGCTGAAGGGATTGTAGCCTCTGACATATGAGAGCCTGAGAGAGCTGGGATCACTTAGGCTAGAGAAGGGAGGGCTCAGGGCAAATCTTACCAATGTGTGATAGAAGGGAGTAAAG
This sequence comes from Phoebastria nigripes, assembly GCA_035582835.1. Taxonomy (NCBI): domain Eukaryota; kingdom Metazoa; phylum Chordata; class Aves; order Procellariiformes; family Diomedeidae; genus Phoebastria; species Phoebastria nigripes. Next base: position 63,783 of record JAYKAV010000470.1, on the reverse strand, counting down.
AAAATGGAGCCAGGCTCTTCTCAGTGGTATCCACTAAAAGGTTGAGAGGTGATGGGCACTAACTGAAACACAGGAAATTCTACTTAAACATAAGAAAAAAAACCAAGTACTGTAGGGGTGATTTTTCACTGGAACAGGTTGCCCAGAGAGGCACTGGAGTATCTCCATCCTTGGAGATACTAAAAAATGCAGCTTGTCGGTATCCTGAGCAGCATGTTGTAGTTGACCCTGCTTTGAGCAGTGGGGTTGAACTAGATCTCCAGAGGTCCTTTCCAATCTTAATGGTTCTGCAATTCTGTGAGAATAGCCAGCAAGACCCATTTGAGAGGTAGCATCAATGAAGTGCTACATGGGCAAACTAAGAGTGTATGCGTGCTAGTCAGTAGAGTATTGTGCATGGTAGTGATGACCAGGAGGCACAACAGGACATCTACAATAACCAGGTTTCTGCTTGGTGCTGCACTGTACTATATGGACATGTCATGTTTTGGCAGTGCTCCTTCCTGGTTTGTGTTATATGGATATAGCTTACACAGACTTCAAAATACCAAAAATGTCAGTGGAAGATCATTGTTGAGTGCGCTGTATCAAGAAAAGATTCCAGGTCTAGTAATATTCAAGACCTTGATCTGGAAGTACATACAGAACTGCAGTTGAAAAAAATATGAGGGGATTAACACAGAGATTAACAATGCTGGGGCTAGGTGGTCAAGTCTTGATGCATTAGAGAAAAAGATGCATTCATGGAGGGTGGCGGGGAGAGGGACATTACATGTCAAGAAGCACTGTGTATAGCTACAGTATGGAGAGTTGCATCCTGAGAAGCAACTGATCCTGACAGTGGAGTGTTTGAATGGCAAAGTTGAGGCAAAAAAGGAGAGTATGCTCCTTGAATATGATAACAGGGAAGTAATGAACAAATGTGTAGGTATGTCCATGCACTCAATTTTAATATCCACATTTTAAAGGATGCCCAGAATTGGAGAGAAGACCCACAGCGATTATTTGAGGCCCAGGAGGAGGCATTTTACTGCAAGAAACGTAAAGATCATTCTGCTTATCGTATTAAGAATGTCAGAGGTGATTTGATCTCACTGTAAAAATAATGTCAGGAGAGATAGTGCAGGATACTAAAGGCTCTTTAATCTAGTAGAGAGAGACATAACTAGAACCAATGGCTGGAGGCTGAGGCAAGGCAGAGTTATCTGAGAAATCAAGTGCACAATTTTACAGTAGGTCTGAGAAGCCCTTGAAACAGATTACTGGGGTAAAGTGGTGGCTTTTCCTTCTCATGGTGTCTTCAGCTCGGGACTGGATGTCTTTCTGGAAGACAAGTTACTGCAAGCTATTGTGCGGCATACAGTGAAAACAAGATAAAAGGCAGGCTTGTTGTTAGTCAGGAGGTCAGTTTTGCTGGACTGGTAATGGATGTCCTACAAATGAGCTCTATGCCCTGTTACTGACTGTGTGAAGTTCTTTTAAGATGAACTGGATGGTACAACAATATAATTGCTTTTGGCCTGAAAATCTATGGTTTGCATTAGAGGAGTGAAAGAGCTCTTTGCTATGTATTTCTAACCTTAACTATCCTTCCCTGCTCTGCCCAAACAGCTGTAAGGCAACATCACAGCCACCAGCTCTATGGCCTGCTCTGGTTGTCTTCAAACAACAAGGGTTGTGTGTGTTAAATGTATTTTAAATATTGTATAAAATGAGTTTAGATACACAGAACTGAAGGAGCAGTTTCAAGGCAGTTTAGTTAGAATAGTGTATAATGCTTACATAAAGATGATAGAACTGTTATGCTCTATCTAAAAATGAATCCATTCTAATGCAAGGTGTCAACAGGTTAATATTTTATAGCATAAATACCGGCAGAGAATCCCTGCATTCTCCTCTACTTCTTACATTTTCATGAGCTCAGTAAACTGAAACAATAATCTTAATAGTAAGGAAAAACAAGACTAAATTACAAGTTGCAGAGGCTATTGTCAATTTTACAAATCCAACAATAGCCTGCGGGGTTCCAGGTTTGTTTCTAGCTGCTCAGGAAGCTTGTGTGATTTGCTCACACATTTTTTTTTTCTTATACCCCAGAGCTGTGCATCTGCTGGAGTCAGGGATCTAATATTCTCTTTGAACTTCCTTAGCATCCTAGTGCATGCTGTGATCCATAATTAGTGCATGCACACACACATACACACACACTAGCTAGATTAACTCCTAAATGTCAGAAGTTTTGCTGTGTCCAGCACCTGGTGTAGGCACTGCACAAGAAGAATACAACTCTTGCTCTAACCTTGAGGTTGAAAGTCTCCAGTTATGACTTGTATCCTTAGGGGGAAGGAAAATAGAAAACACAACGTTTTTGTTTTTCAGGTGTGATACTATGATGCAATTTTCCAGATGTGAAGAAGTACCTAGGATCAAGGAGGCAACTGCAAATGGCACAGAAACCTAAACTGTTTAAAGTTCAATTAGTGATAAAAGATGTGACTGCTAATGCCCCTGGAAGACCAAGATGCTTTCTTTGTCTGTCCATAGGGCGGCATGGCTAAGATGTGTCAATATGTATCACTTCTGGAGAGAGATCTTTGGAGCCAGAAGGCAGTTTGGTTTGTTGTTGTTTTTTGTTTGTTGTTGTTGTTTTTAAAAACAAACAAACAAACAAACAAAAAACCCCAAAAAACCAAAACACTTGGACCCTGCAATCAGTGGGATAAGAATGCAGGTAAGTCTGACAAGTTGTGCCATTTGTGGGCATTCTTACTAGGGACTTGAATGAGTATGTACCAACCTATCTAAAACAACTGGATAAAAGTCGCCAAATTCCATGGCAAAGTCCCCGTTAGCATGGGAAACTGAAGTCTCGGAGGGCTGCCCAGTGCTCCACTGTGAGCACTTCATAGGTTTCTTAGGGAAGAGCAACACTTGCTGAGTAATTGTTTGCAATTAGGAGCGCTCTCATTTCTGTTAATGTCGGTGATGAACACAAACCTGCATTTGTTTTGCAGTAATGAGCAAGACATTAAACACCTCATATCCTTGAGATATCCAGTCTGTTTCAATAGCAATAAATAAAATAAAGATAAAGAATAATGGAAGGGGGGGAGCAGATGTATGGAGGAGCACTGATCAAAGATTCGTCATGGAGCATAAGCAGTAATGTGGAGGGATCATGCCTGTATGAACTTGTAGAGCTTTAACTTCCTAGTTACTGGTGTGTTGCATCTTAATTGCACCAAAAGAATCRTTATGTTCAGTCATATTTAGCGACACGGTTACGGATCTGTATTCCATTATTGTCAGGGACATCCCAACAGCTATGTTTGAAGCTTTGCACCTTTTTTCAGAGACTGAAGAAGGACCTCTGTTGAAGATCTTTGAGATGATAAACTATAGTTGTAAGAGAGCCAAGACCCCAAGTTAGCAGAAGGCTACGTACTCAACAAGGAATTCACTGGTCAAATTGTGTTAATATCTTTAATGTCTAAAATAATTGCAGGTCCACATATTCAGATTCTGGTTTTATTTTTTCAACATGCCACTGAAGTGTGCCAGGCTGTCACTAAAGTACCACAGTATGTATCTGTGAAAATTACTTTACAGTATTTTGCACCAATTTGTTGTTCTGTCAAACATATTTTTTCATCTCTGTCTTGGAAACTTCCTGATGCAATGGACATTCACCATTACTTCCCAGATTATTAGATAACCTTCATTCAAGCTGAGTTTATTGTTGCTTTTATCCATTCTTCTCTGATAAAATTAGCAGGGCTTTGCATACATATAAATATAAACAAAAGGAGAAAGAGAAAAGAACTCCAGAAGTTCAGGCCCCTCTGGTTAGCGGATGGCCCAAAGTCTAGTGAGACTTGTGTTGGACTGTGGGCTGTATAGATACCACGTGTGCTTAGTTTTCCAGGGTGAACGAGAATGGTTGCATTAAGCACACTAACCATATTGTTCCAAGAGATGAGCATCACAGAATTACAATTTGATTTAAAGCCAGCTCCATGACTGAATGTCCATGTGCCACAGCAAGATCAGAGGATGCCAACACATTTCTGGAAGATGCATGAAGTCCTTCACTGCCCTGCTCCATCCCACCTCCTAGAATCCAGGCTGTAGCTGGCTGTCCTGCAGGTCAAGCTCTCCCACAGGTCCGGCAGAGGAGGACCTGAGTGTGATGTATTGGTTAGGTTGCTTCTCAGCTGAGATACAATCTTACTCGGGTTAAGCACATTTTAAGGATGTCGTGAAATGCAGTCAATGCATGCTGTAATCACAGGATTCTTAAACCTACCAGCTGCAACTTTCATACAATTAGTATAGAATAATCTATTCTGATGATTATTATTCTGATATGTCCAAGTTAAGGTTCTGCCTTCTGCAGCTAGCTGCAGCAAATATTTAGAACAAAAATATGGCCATTTATTATTATTTATTTATGCTTTTATAGTACTACTGAAAAGTCCTATATGTGACCACAGCTGGTTTCTCTGTAGATTGCAATTAAACTATCTTCTAATCTGCAATCTTAGACAAGAGGAAAAATAAATAGAGTTTAAATATTGGGTTAAAAAAGGATTTTATCATGTTATCACTGGTGCCCTGGTGTCAGCTGGCCCTGGTCATATTTTGATTTCCTATGGTAGTAGTTAAGGATAAATGTGATGATTGTCATTGTTCGCTACAAGGGCATGCAGGTATGAGAGACCAAAGTGCTGCTTGGAGCATCTAAGATTCAGAAACGCGTCATCTGCTCTTAATGATTACCTCACTTTTGCTCCTTTCTGGAAATAGAAAGGAAGAAAGAAGTTCCTGCCACGTTCTCCTTTCAGTAATATGGAGAAAAATCTGGATGTAAACAAAAATCCTTTTGTTTGAGATTAGAAGCCAATATTAAAACTGCTGAACATGGGTTAGATCGATATTGTTGTGAAAGCACCAATGAAGTAACACCCGTGATAAATTATCAGCTGCATAATATACTAATTGAAGCAGAACAGTTTTTTAGGCTAGGGTTTTTCTGCTATCATGCAAGCAATGCAAATGAAGGGTCAGAATACACAAATGAAAAGAAAGATATTTTAATCTGAAGCCCTGTAAGTCACTTTGTAACCTAGTGCAAGTGTGTAGCAGGTCTTACTCTTTTTAGAATCATTAAGCAAAAAAGTACACTCTTCTACTTGCATATGCTTAAGATACCAAGTGATCAAAACCTTAAGTTAAAGTATTCTTTTAGGAAGACTTGTAGTTTGGCCAATGTGTGACTTAATAGTAGGTAGAAGAGAATTTCTCATGAGGATCACATTGGGTGCAGCATGAAGTATAACTGGAGCCAAGCTGTACACCAGGGAAGGGATACAGCTTCTGTATGGCTTCCATCTCCATCAAGAAACTAAGATGTGAGTACACAGATAAATAAAACTGTCAGAAGGTTTGTGGGTTGGTTGTTTGGGGGGGTTGATTTGCGGTTTTGGTGGGGTTTTTTTAGAAAATAATCTTTAGCAAGAAAGCTACCTAACAGCAAAGAAAGAAGTACAGTCTTTGTCTGGTGCTGTTCAAACTAAGCGCAGGGAGCTTTAAACTCACTGTCTGAAGATTATTTCTATTCCACTGCTCTGTGGCAGTTCTGACCGATTCAGGTCGGTTTTGAGGAGCTCTTGCAGCATGAGTATGTAGTCCTGCCTACCRCATCATCTTCCACTTGTATCTGAAGTGTGGATTAAAAGTGGTTGATTTGGGTGCTTGCAGATGCTGGAATGATTGTAGAGCAGTAAACTATCCCTCCAAGCTGTACTCTGAAACAAGGCAAATAAATATATTGCAATAGATACTAACATGTTCTTTCTCTCCCTCTCTCACATGCAAGTTATTTCAGTTTGCTTAAAAAAGCAAATGCGAAGCTATTTTCARTCAGAAAATATATGTGCATTAGCTGTGCACATATATCTCTGTGTTTGTTCTACAGTCCTTTACAAAGTGCACAGTGTGGATATCTGTTAGGCTTTTAGCTCCCTACCCAGTTAGAGCATATCATAAAGCCTAAACTAGATCAGTCAAAGGAACCAAAGGAGTTTCCAGCTTTATTTGATTCAGAGAACCAACTGAAAATTTTCTTTACAAGTACTGTACATTTGGGCCTTCAGCTATAGTGAACTACCACTGGAAAACGATAGTTTATCATTCACAGCAGTGAAAGAGGAGGTCATACAAGGATCACCTCTCTGATGACATAAACATGAGACTTTTCTCACAAGCTGTCAAACTTCAATTGTTGGTGAGATCTGTTGTGTCAGTGTTTCATAATAATTGCTTCTAAGTCTTGTTAAGGGTCTAAAACAAATTACCTGAGTGACATGCTTTTGGCACCAGTGAAGGAACAGCGAGGGGAATACATATTGCATAACAGACTTGCCTATCAAGGTTTTCTTTGAGTTTATTGCAGCAATTTTCCCATTACTTTCCATTATTTGAAATACCATAGTAAAAGTTGCAAGTTGTCTCATGCTTACAAGGAAACATTTGTTCCCTGATAATAGTCTAGCTGGCCAACATAAACTCATTCATAACAATAGACTTCTTTTTAAGAAGAGGTGTTTTAAACAAACTGAAAAAAGTTAATCCTTTCAGTTATGAAGGCCTTTCTTTAGATTTAAAAAATAATATTGACTGTCTTTGCACTGTAAATCAGGTACTATTTCTTTTACATCATATGCAATAAATGGATGGCAGATTATATATATTAATGAAAATCAACAACGCACCTGTCCTAACCTACAGAAACGCACTTGCCTGCAAAAATATATCAAATTAAATATATTATTATATATAAAATTTATATATATTTCCTTGTTAACAGCTGTAGAGGAAAGTGAAATGACTTGCTACTTGCAAAACGCTGCTCCTGTTTGATTATGTATGCCCTGGTTTCGGCTGGGATAGAGTTAATCTTCTTCCTACACAAACACATAGTGCTGTGTTTTGGATTTAGTATGAGAATAATGTTGATAACAACGCTGATGTTTCAGTTGTTGCTAAATAGTGCTTACACTAAATCAAGGACTTTTCAGCTTCTCATACTCTACCGACTGAGAAGGCTGGAGATGCACAAGAAGGGGGCACAGCCAGGACAGCTGACCCAAACTGGCCAAAGGGGTATTCCATACCATATGTCGTCAAGCTTGGTATATTAACTAGAGGAAAGCTGGCCAGGGGGCCGCTGCTCGGGAACTGGCTGGGCATCAGTTGGCAAGTGGTGAGCAATTGCATTGTGCATCACTTGCTTTGTATATTCTATTATTATTATTAATTACTGTTACTATTTTATTTCAATTATTAAACTGTTCTTATCTCAACCCTCGAGTTTTCTCACTTTTACTCTTCTGATTCTCTCCCCCATCCCACCGGAGGGGGAGTGAGCGAGCGGCTGTGTGGTGCTCAGTCGCTGGCTGGGGTTAAACCATGACAATGTATAATGAGATTTATGAGAGAGTGTGGAAAGGGGTTCTGGGATTGGGTTTTTGCTGGTTATGGTGGGTTTTTTTGAATTGACCAAACATGCAAACAAAAACCTTGCTGAATGAAGAATGGGTCAGCCTGTCTCCTTTTTACTCTCATAAGCATATTTCATACAGAAGGTCAGATAGGTGAGCACTGTACCTTGCAAAGCTTACAATGTCAGCAATGAGTCAATTTAAGTGTAAAATAACTCAGAGGCAGACAAGAGGGACAAATACTTGATTACTTACTTGTGACTGCCACTACTTTAGTCTTTTATTTAAAAAACAAACCACCAGCCAAAACCCCTCTCTGCTTGCAGGGCCAGGTCTATTTTTCAAGCACAAACTGCATTTTGGATTTGATAAACAGGGCACATCAACTAACAATTTAAACTCCAAAGCCATAGTAATAGGTATGTGGCTTTTTCCCAGAGGCTTGAAGTTAAAATGCTACAAGCACTGCAGAGTGGCAGCTAAACACGTGTCCCTTGGGCTCTGCAAGGCTTCATTCTGCACAATGATGGAAATGTGAAAAACAAGTTGAATGCAGATTTGGCCATTTCCACCAAGCTGCAAAAGCCTAGAGGATTTTGTCAGTTATGTCAGGGGATCAAGCTCTCATTGCTCAGTTTAAAGCAAAAAGTTACTGTGCTGAACTTCACTTTTTACCTTGTCCAGGACCAAAGAAATAGAACTCTTAATTAGGAGCTTGCAGACATGATGTTATCCTTAAAATGGGCATATTACATTGCATAAAACAAAAATGACCTTTCTTTGTAAACAGCTTTTTTTGTCTGGGAGTTTTTCATTGTGTTATCATGCTACTTACTATTCGAGTTATGTTGTTGGTGACTGATCGTTTAAACACCACCCCAATACATGGATTTGATGCAGTCTTCCTCTCAGTTGTTCTTATACAGCAATGCGCTTTGCTGTTGCTTGTTCCTTTCCATTTCAAAGGACTAAGGAGTTACCATCCTGGCCCTGTGCCTCCACCCCAGCACGGCCAGGGCCTGGGATGTGGTGGAGATGCTCTCTGACCTGCGCAGCGCAAGCCCTGCTCATGACGCCGAGGTCACTAAGGGTTTTCTGAATAGTGCTTAATTAGAAAGATGGGGTCTCTTGGGGAGAAGCAGTAGTTGACGTGCAATAAGAATTTTTCTATATTTTATTAAAGGCTATTATTTTAAGGATTTGTGTAGTCATAGAGTTGATGGTTAGCAAGCACGTAATTCCCTTAGAATTGCCTTCGCTGGGTGCCAGTAACAGTATGGGACTAAGGACTGCTGCCCTGGCTGGGGTTTGCACTTGCAGCTTGCTTCTGCCTTTGTAGCCTACTGTAAACAGCATAAAAGCTGTAGTGTGTAGGCACTGATTAGTATTCTAAAATAGTTCAAGAGCCCTCTGATGGGCCTCCTTCACATGTATTGTGTAAGTCATGAGTACCAGTGCCAAAGGAGGCATAAATTAAGCCATGTATGTTAGCATGTAGTTGGCAAATGCAGTTATATGGACCTTTCTCTGGTAATATATTTTTAAGATATTGAGTCAGCAGCAAAGCTACAACAATAGCCTTTCCCACTAGGTAAAGAACCCAATTTCATTATGTGTTTGCTCAGTACAGGAACAAATGTAGACCGCAGTGTGGTCTACATTCCAATGGGGGTTCTGAGTGTTATTGCAAAATAGTGCTAATAATGCTAGAAAGTGGTTGACATTATTATGGTGGTGATGTGTATGTGAAGTTTCACAAACAACTCTTCCCATAGTCCTTGGCATCAGACCACCATTCTGCAAAAACAAAGTCATTCCACTCCATTTCCAAAATAAGACAAAGCCTTCACCTCTTGCTGAGAAAATACAGTCCTACGAAACTATGCACCATTTATCACATATGGCTTGTCAACCCAAACCAAGCACTCTTCTTAACTGCCCACAAACTGACAGTGAGAAATATTGTTCTGTCATATTTTATTCTCCACATACATTCTAGAAACAACACTATTTCAGATCCATTGTTCAGCTATGATCTGGACAGCCCAAGCTACTCTTCCCACCCTCCAAAGTATATAGTGGCTGTAAAACCACATAACAGCTCCCTGATTTACCTCCTGATATAGACCAAATGCCACACTATGAGAACTTTATGGTACATGAGCACTTTCATGCCTAATTACTGTATTTGTGTGTGCAAAATTAGAGGCTCAGTCTAGAAAATTTGGCTGTAAGTTGTTTCAGAACTTGGTTTTAAGAGCATGGATTTCCCTTTTTATTTTATTTTACTATTATTTTTCAACTCAGATGGGTCTAAACTCTGGGGTCTAAGTAATTCTTGATGTAATGAGTTTTACTTCAACCTTTCTCATGTTCTAAAAAAATATTTAAAATCTTAAAGTTAGTTTTATCCTTGTAGTGACATATATCTTTATTCTTTTGGGAGTCCAAATGAAGGTCTTTTGCAGTTATTTACAAACTAATCTCTGTAAATCTGTTAAAAAAATAATAAAAAGAGTAAAATATTTTATCATAAACTTTTGTGATACAGGAGGTAGTCTTTACATTTCAAATTTATTTTTCCTGTTAAGTAGAAGACACATGTTCTGTGAAAAGTCCTTTTGGTCCTTTTTGATAAAGATGATTTGCACAGAGCTGAAGGCCTGTGAATTCCCCTAGCCTCGGGCTGGACTAGAGGAATGGCCATCGCCTTTCGCATCCCTACTCTGCTGAGTAAATTTCTTAATGTATCTGTGTTGTTCACAGACTCCATCAGTCCAATCCCATTCTTCCAGCAAGGAGCCATGATGAAGAATATCTCTTTGGCACAAAATGCTTATGGTGTCATGGTATTGTCCTGTTACTTTTTGCCTAGCGTTGTGGCTGGCTCAAAGATAAGTGGTCCATCCTGTGACTGCTGAGATTTTGGGATTAGTTCTTATTCCAGAGCAAGCAGGCTGACTGGACAAGTGAGGAGGGCTGACCACGTATCTGTGACACTTCTACCAGTGTAGTTACTTCCGAATCTTAGACCTGAAATTAGTGTATTTTTGCCCTACGTTTGTGAGGAACAACCTTTCCTATAATAATCTGAAGGAATGATTGGATAGGCTGCTGAATATCAATTAAGTCCTATTGACTTCAGTGGCACGGGATAGGACCATACACCTTCTCTGATTTATATGGTACTGTAAGCTAAAATATCTTTTACAGAATGACAATCAGTGCAGTTTTCTGACAGCTAATTATGTGACTCTCACAATTTGGAAGTACTAAACAAGATTTCTGTCATAAACAACATCATAAATCTGAATAGTTCAAGTTTTATTGTAATGCATTACATGGAAATTTAGATCATCTGCTGAGGTTCCTTTGCATCTTTCCTTCTCTCCGCGCTAGTGGACTTGTACTGGCTGGATCTAGGCCTACCATAAAATGCTGTTTCTGCTATCAGAAATGCCAGGTTCTACCAAAAAAATCCAGGGAAACAAAGAAATTAATTGATTCTGTAACTTTGTCAAACCAACTGAGTTCAGGAGGTTCCCCGATATATAAAAATGATTAAGCAGATTATTTTAGATACTTTTTTTTTTTTTTTTTTAATTAAGGAGTACAGATTCCTAAAATAGCCAGTGCTTTTGGTTTTGCTTGCTTCAATCCACTGTGAAATCATGTGGACAATGAGCATTACTTGTGGTTTTTTACAACAGAAATCAACATTTTTCAAGTTTGTTTTAACTCTACTTTAAAACTAATCTCATGCTGTGGCCACATAAAACTTTTGAGGCATGTCGTTCGTACAAGCTCACTTAATCAGCGATGATGCCCCATAGTGTTTACCAGATCAGCCAATCAGATGTTTAGTAAACATATAGGCTAAATGAAGTCAGACACTGCAACTACAAGGCAATTTCCTTTTCTGAATTGAGATCAATATTTACTAGCTTTCTACAATGTTGCCTATGCTTGCTTGATCAGCATCTGCTTCTGAAGACCATTGATTGTCCAGAAGGCCTTTTCAAAGGCAGATAATGCTCTTTTCAAATACACTTTGTATTGATCAGCAAAAAGAAAGTTTTTGATGGTGCAGAGTGCAAAAGCCATTTATAAAGATTAAGGACAGCGATATGTCGCTGTGGGTCACAGCGAGGTTGAATTAATATGGTCTAATGCATGTTCTACTTTTGAAGACAATAGACAAAAGTATTTGAGGATTTAAGTGATAGTATGCCTCCACTTGCAAAATACCTGCTATACTATCTCCAGGGAATTAAACCTTTCTCCTTCAAAAATGAATTGCTTGTACCTGCTCTCCAGTCTTTTCCCACATGACTGTTCATATTCTGTGTCCAATGACAAATTAATATATTAACTTGATGGACCATGGAATTTGATAAAACCAAAAAAATCTTTGATTTTACGTGTTTTAAACCAATATGAAATAAAGAGAGATGAATGCAGTCAGAATTTTTATGGCAAAATAAATAGGCTGGCATAATAGAAAAATAGCTTGGACTTTCACAAAAATACCCAAGATTAATCCAGAACTAAATTTCAGAGACTTTCATAAGCTTTACATTTGATTCTTCTCCCTGTTTTTTCATGTTTGAGGAACACGGTGCATCTGAATTTTGTCCTAGAAATGTGAGAGTGTGTTCTGAAAGCCAATGTATCATCCTGAATGAAAAAAGATGATGGGATATTCACAGAGGTTTTGGTGTAAGAGTTGGTGCTATGAGAGTTTAACACAGGAGGTGAGGCTAGGAAGAATTAAGAGGGCTTCTTCAAGCATGTCATATGCTTCTAAAATAAATAAAATGGAAAGAGCATGTATGATCTGCTGTTGTCTACATCTCTCCAACAATAATAACTGCAGCATATCTATGAAATAAGCATTTGGTTTCCTAGCTGGAGTTCTCTGCAAATGCCAAGGTTGATCACTGAAATATGGCACATACCTCCCATTAAACAGCAGTGGCGTATATATATTCAAGGACAAAATTCTACTCCGAGTCTTTTAGCAACTTCAGTAACATATATTTTACATACAGGAAATATGTGTCTCTCCAGAGCCTCTTGTCAAAACTCTTTCTACCTATATGAATCTTCTTTGCCAAAAAAAAAAAAGGTGATATGCACAAAGGGCAAATAACTTCCTATTGTCTTAACTAAAGGAAATTGATAATGATTAAACAATTCACTTGCCAGATCACTAAAGCTCACACTCACATAATTTCTCTGAGGCTTTCTGCATATTGTGGGGTTCTTGACTCCTTTAATAGGCACTTTGTCTCATCCTTTGGTCATGATGCATTAAAATAGTCTTTTCTCCAACAGACAAAACTTCCTAGTGACACTTTCAAAGACAGAAAGTACAAAATAACCTGGTACTAAATTTCCCAGGCATCCCTAATAGTCCTTATAGAGCAACACCTCAAGATGTATGTAAAATAAAGAAAATACAAGCTGGAGAGTTGTTAACAGTTTGAATTTAGTTATGAGTGTCCAAGGAAATTGATTCTGACCCAAAATGCACAGTCACACTAGCGCAGAAGGAGCCTGGGAAGGCTGAATTCTTTCTGGAGTGGCCAAGTCTATCTGTGACAAGAGCTTGACTGAAACAGAAAAGAGGCTACTTTTGTTTTGCTTTCTCCCTTTCCCATACAGAAGCCAGGATTTTTCCCAATTTTACCCTGAGGCTTCCTTTGACAGTTTACTTTTGCTTTTTTAAATTCATCAAGCTTTTTTTCATAAACTTTTCTTGGTTTTCATTCACCTCAGGTCCCTGGAGGAGGTCACTGCCTCCAAACGTTTTATCATTCTTCTCTTGTAACACTATTAGAAAATACATTTAATATGGAGGATCCTGTCAAAGTGAAATCTAAACTGGGTTAGTCTGAGAGTTTATCCTTTATGGTTGTTTCCTGCTGTCCAGCTGAGGAGCTCTGAAGTTTATCTGCGTTCAGAGATGGTTTTTACTCCTGTTCCACAAGGATGCCATGTCCTTACCAGATCACAGTTTACAGCCTCACCCCTTTCTTCAGATGTCAGCTGATACTTTGATTACAATTATTTTTTTCTAAGACATAACATATTTGGTTAAATTAGTTATTCCACTTATGTATGCATATGTTATCCTCTTTAGAATAGAACTTGTGCTTCTTCATATCCTTTAGGATATCTAGTGTCATTTAAATGATTTTGAGACTATATAAGAGAATTATTTCTTAAATTGAGTACACGTGCATTATGCATTTAAAAAAGTCTGTGGTCTTTGCATTTAACACCTTAGTGCCTTTCAAAGAGGTCTCCACTTGTGAGAGAAAAACCATCTACTATTGGTATCAATATTTGTCATATTAGTTTTTCCATGAAGGTTCTCTCTATTTTGCACATATCATAAATGACAATATTAAGCTCTATAACAAATTTTTCAACAACTGTATATCTCATGTCAGTGAAAAAAGTATCAACTGTCACCATGATTAATGAGCAAACTCCAGTGGAAGAAATAACATTAATACTCTGCACACAAAGAGGTATTGCAATAGAGATATTTTATTACCCATGTTTACAAATGAACCAAAAAACTGCACACCCAGATAACATGTGTTTATGGTTGATATAATTGAAGAAAATATGCCAAGAATTGCAGTTTTCACAAAAACAATAAATGTTTGTTGAATCTGTAATGCTAAATTCAGTGCCATTTAAGACTAAACRTCTTAAAGAAAAAAAAAAATTCCAAATCCCCCAAAAAAGCATAGTCTGCAGCTTGACTTAAAAAAGTAACAGAATTTTTTAAAACTGAAAAAAGACATTTGAAGACAGTGATATTATTATTATTATTATGTCATTTATATACTATTAAGGGATATATCAAAATAATGTAATTTCAAACTTTACCTATTATTGCACAAAAGTAATTTTTACAATTCAGAGCAATATTTTTTTGTCTGGAGAAAAAAAACAGGCACTGTTTGTTTATTTAATGGTGCAAAAAGACAGCCAAAAATTGTTGTGTTTTAATTTATGAATTAAGTAAAAAATAAATAAATAAAAAGAATAATATCTACATTGTAGCACAATCTATGGTTTTATTTTTCTTAAGGCTTGACTGTGTGGTAATCAAGACTCCTTGACATTATTGTAATGAAATAAGCCATGTAGAGGTATTACATTTTGAAAATCTTTTTTCCTACAAGTATTCTCAGGCCTTTTTATAGAGCACTTTAGCTGCTCAAGAATTAGTCTTACAGGCTTCTCCTTTGTAGCATTTTCAGGGATTTCTTTCACAATTCTTTCTTATATTAAGAAAAACATCCTATTAATTCTCAGCTTTTTCAAATCCACCTTACCGGCTATAAAGCAGAGGCAGCAGTTGATGGTGAACCACCTCTCCATAAACCATGGGGTGTTTCCTGCTGAACGCTTCTGCTCCATGGTCTACAACTTGAGAAAGTCTGATGTAAGATATATTTGTAGAAGTTTCTATCAGACTAAATGAGTTCAAGGGATATTTCATTCTCACTCAAAGTTCATTGCTTTCCATCAAGAAGATCCAAGCATTAGCTGGAGTTATGCAAAAATGGTCAAGAAGCTTCCCTTTGACAGTGGAGAAGACTATGCTATCCTCTCAGTAAGCTACTACTACCTCCCCAATTCTTTTCTAAAGCTTGAATTTCAGTGGAGTTTGTTTTCCACTTGACAGAAAACTACAGAGATATAAGATGAAATCGCTTACTAAAAGATCACTTGTTAAAACAACCGTTGATTTTCAGGGGGCCATAGTTTTAGTGTGAAAATCTCATCTTGTTTAAATTCACGGAAGGGAACGTGTGGGTTTTTATGGATCAGAGATGTGATCAGAATAACTCTGAGTCTTTTATTACCTGTTCTGAAGATGAGGTCTGAGAGATGTAGAAATAGAGAGTTAAATTGGATTCAGCTGGGATTACGTTTTTCATGGCACTTCTCTTGGTGGACATCACTCAGTGGCCTCAACTGCAGCACAGTAGATGTACCACAAAGAGGTCCCGGGACAATATTTCTTGGAAAGATGTGTGCACTTGGTTGAAGCAGAAGTGGACTGCAGCCACGCATCACGAGAAGCAAAAAGCTGCTGGAAGGAACAGTCCTTCTACATCGCTGCCCACCTCCTCCCAACCTAAGCTCATTGCATTTTGTGTATAAAGTGTTTGCACCACTGGAGTTCCTGTTCCAACACTGACAGCTGGTCATTGTGACTAATGTTTCCAGGCAATTCGAATTTGCTTAGTCAATGAAGGTAAATAACGTTCACTTGCTTGGGGCCCAACCCACCTTTCTGGTGCATGCTTACCCGAACCTGTCATGCCTGCTTCCAGCTACCCTACAGGGTGTTTTCAGGTGCCTGCTCAGATATACAGTTTTCCTATCCCACTATCAATAGATACTGGCTTGACTGGATCTGTGTAACTGAGCAGCCAGTCTGTGTAAGAGCAGTCACAAACCAGATAAAAACTGAACAGCAATGGGGCTTTTTAGGCTCCACAACTATCCTTGTGATGTACAAGATTCAAAATCCTGCAATGTGAAGCCTGTGTGTCTCTCAGACATTGCAAAACCCACAGCCCTGGAAGGATTAGGTTTAAGCTGGTGCTTTTGTTACAGACTTGGCTTCTCAAGGTCAGAAGTTTGGTCTGAGAAATAGTCTTTCAGGAAGCTGGCCAAGACGCAGAAGCAAACTTGGCACTTGGCTCAAACTCAAAATGTCTCTGTCCATGCCATAAACATCACTGCATGCTGAAGATTGGGCCAGCTGGGCCCTTTCTGCTGACTTTCTCAAGGGCAGCCTTGGCAGGGTGGCATTACTGAAACAGTGTGTCTCAGGTTGCTTAGTACCTTTCTGACCTTGCGTGGACATAACTGAAAAAATACTCACGGAGCACTTGCCCCAGCCTCTTTGCTCACAGACACTGTTTGCTCCTTTGTTTGGGGCATGCCTGGCCTTTGAGAAAGGAGATGGGCATGGGAGTGGGTGCAGGCAGCCTACAATCTAGTGAACGCAGGATGCGGCAGGCACAGACGGTAGGGATGTTATGCGAGGCTGCTACTCATGGATCCGAGTTCCTTGCTCACATTTTCCCTTCCTTTCTGTTTCTGCTAGAAGGCATGACTGACTCTCACATACGGGGTAGCCCAAGGAGCCTGTAGAGCCCTTTGTGTGTGGGGCAGTGTGCCTGTGCCAGGCTGGGCATGCCCAAACAGCCCGTGATGTGAAAGTGTGAGAGCAGTTCAGCTTAGGACATTTTCACAGGGGGCAGCTTTACGGTGTCCTAACGTATGTGTGTGGACATAGCCACAGCAAACCTTTTACAGTTCTCATTTGGGTGTCCCTGCCATTTGCTGTATTTATTTCTAACTAGATCACGTCCTTCACTCAGCTTCATTCTGTCACTATCAGTCCTACCTTTTTGGCTCTTTCCATTCTTCTTTTCTTTCCATATGCCATGCCCATGCTTAATAGCCTCCCATTCCCCCCCAGGAAAAGCAGTCATGGGCTGACATTTGTTGTGGTCATGCTGTTCAGTTTGTGAATTTTATTCCTTCCTGTCATTTTCATATATCTTGTTTAATTTAATTGTAAGCTGTTTAAAACAGGGGCAGCTTTTCTGTGTTCATACAATGCCTCGCTCAATGTGTCTGTGACCTCAATAATTACTCAGGTGCAATTACAATAAAGAATTATTATCAGCTATAATAATTATTCTAGGACCAAGAAAAATACGGTCATATCCTTAGTGCATTCCTCTCTGGTTCCTGAGCAATGAATGAGCCTGAACACAGTTGTGTACTCTGCCCTATGTATTGCAGTGATGTTGTTTTGGAAATGTTTTTGAATGTTTACAATGAACTGTTCTGAAGTTCTTCTTTTCCCGTGCAAAATGGGATATTAACCCATTGCTGAGCAAGGAATAAATCTTACCGTTTTATCTTACCTTGTTGTTGTTGTCATTATTACGATTATTTCAGAAATCTTTTGAGGAGGTTTGCATTTTTCACCTGAGACATTTGTCAGAAAATAACGGAGGTTTGAAACTGTTCAAAGGGCTAGAATAGCAGGAAAAAGTCCTGAGTGCAGGTTGGTGAAGTTAAATGATGCATTTAACACAGGCAAATACTTTCTGCCCTGTGTCTTAACAAGACAGCACATACACATCACCCCACGTATGTGAGGCACATAAGGATTATCAAATTTTCAAAATATTTTCCCCAAATTCAGAATTCTTAAACAATAATGTTGGCAAAGAACTAAGGTAGTTTATTTACCATTTGGTTGCTCTCCTACTCTTTTTAAAAGTGGCTAATGCAGAGAAGTTATTTCCAAGTGCTGTAGAATTTGTTTGGACTTACCAATTTTTAGCAGAAGAAAACTCGGGCTAAGATTCAACGTACAGTCTGTATTTGTCCATAATGCTTTTCTTGTGTGTTCTTCTCTAGGTTTATTTACTTGAAAAGCAGATCTTGTTTATAAGTGCTCTATAACTGATGGTAGCAGCTGAGTGAATACTCAAAAGACACTCTGTCTTCTCATAACACACACTACCACACTCTTCTCTCCTCTGAATGAGGCCCAAATCTCATCCTCCTATATTCACTTTTTTTGCCATTGACTGGAATACTAAATTAATGTGCTATCCACCTCACCACCCCTACAAACCAAAGCCAGTTCCAAAACTCATTAAGGATTACAGGTGCAGATTTCTGAAGATGAGCTATGCCTTATAATATAAATGAATTAAAAATGTGGGTATCCTCCAGAAGCCATTGGAATAATCTAAGTGATGTAGAAAGAATGGCTTGTGATAATGTTATCACTCTTGCTCACTTCTCAGGGAAAATTGATGGTGTGAAAAGTCCTAGTGTTACATACACTGTGATCGTCAGCTCTGGGATGACCATTACCACTCTAGAGGAGATTTTGGATTTAAGACATAGCTGGTGAAGGGTCTTATGAGCACAAGTCTTATGAGGAGCGGCTGAGGGAACTGGGGTTGTTTAGCCTGGAGAGGAGGAGGCTCAGGGGAGACCTTATCACTCTCTACAACTACCTGAAAGGAGGTTGTAGCGAGGTGGGTGTTGGTCTCTTCTCCCAAGTAACAAGTGATAGGACAAGAAGAAATGGCCTCAAGTTGCACCAGGGGAGGTTTAGATTGGATATTAGGAAAAATTTCTTCACTGAAAGGGTTGTCAAGCATTGGAACAGGCTGCCCAGGGAAGTGGTGGAGTCCCCATCCCTGGAGGTATTTAAAAGACGTGTAGACGTGGTGCTTAGGGACATGGTTTAGTGGTGGACTTGGCAGTGCTAGGTTTACGGTTGGACCTGATGATCTTAAGGGTCTTTTCCAACCTAAATGATTCTATGATTCTACTATTCTATTCTGTGAAATGTCTGCTCGGTGCTCAGTAGCGCAATGAGTCCTAATCAAATGTTAGGGCTTACCAGAAAGAGAACACAGTGTAAAACACAAAACATTACACCATTGTGTAAATACACATGTAGATGCCCTACATCTTGGACACTGTGAACTGTCAGATTCTTTCTGTCACCCCTCCTCATTTCAAAAAAGATCAAATATATGGAATAGCTCTGCATAAGGAACAGCTTAATTGGATGGGACTCTTCAGCTCAGAGAAAAGGAGGAGCTTTGATAGAAGATATAACAGATGTCTATGGAACCCTGGAGAAGGTGAATAAGGTTTGGGTATTTGCTTATTCTTCCAATACAAGATCTAGGGGCTGTCAGCTTAAAATGGCCTGTGACCTTTTCAAAACAAATGGTGCAAATGTCCATGTTATTGTCACAACATGTATCTAGTCTGAGGAACTTCAACCTGAGGATGCTATTAGTGCTAAAACATTTACAAGAATTCAAGAGGTGAACAGATGAGTGAATGAGAAAGAAAAAGAGTGAAAAAGAGAATGAAAATGAAAAGATTGTTAAATACAAGGATACTACCTCTGGCTCAGAAGGCTCATGTTGCAAATTGTTCAAGGCTGGAACGGTATTTGTGGGAAGTACCCCTGTGCAGTCACTATTCTGTTGTGCGTAGGCATCCATTTCTTATTCTCATGAGAGACCAGATATAATTTGTGCCTTTGCTCTGACCTAGTACATCAGTTTTTATATTCTTTTGTTAAATTCTTATGAGAATTGCCTGATACTTCACGTAGGAATAAAAATGTGGTATGAGTGTCAGAATCAGGCACTGGTGTTTTTCAGAAATGTTTACAAGACTTAAACATGCCTTTAAAATGACACCTTTTTCTGACTTTCTCTGTTAGCCCAGTGTTTCTGATAAAGATGATTTCTGACATGTAGCCTACCAATGATGTTGTAAGAGCTCCTTTGTTTACTCATATACTTTGATGAACTACATCATTGTTATGGTACTGGAAGGACAGATAAAGAATTACACTTGCAATACCAAAGATCTGTTAAATTATTTCCTCAGCTTTATACACACCTAAAGAGTACATGGAAGGCAGTGGTTTCCAAACCTTTTTGTTTCTTTATATTATCTAATAACAGGGAGCAAATACCATAATAAGACAGCATGTTCTCACAAGGATATTGAGTATTCTAATTATCTCTTGATTAATAGGCAGGACCCATTATGTAGATTTGAGCTGGTCATACTTACTATTGGTTTGATTATAGGTGCAAATAATAGTAATAAAAAATGTCTCATTCATTTTGTGGATATTATAAAGCATTCAGATAGTCACCCCGGGGCTCTACTTTTGCCAGTTATAATGGGTTGTCCTCCTGCTGCTCACACTGTAGTTGTCATTCAGGCACTTCTGCAACTGCTGTAATAGAACAGTTGCAGAAACAAGCAAAGTCTAAAAGAGTCGGTGCAAAGAAAAAAAAATCACAGCTACATTTTATTCAGATTCTTCTACTCTGAAGTGGAGCTGCTTTTGCAGTCAGTATCTTCCCTGTTGTAGCTGATCCAGCACAAGGCTTTCTAAAGCTGTAATGTTCCTGTGGTAATAAGAGTTGTTACTCTACAGGAGAAGTCCCACTGCAGAAAAAAACTGAGATGCCAAGCTAGAAAAAATGGATTCTGCCTTCAAGATAAGTTCAGAATCTCTTCATATGGCGGAACTGATTATCCTCCATAGTTCTGCTTTTTATACAGTGTGTGCCTCCGTATGTGTAAACACAACTCATGGGTAAAGTTGCAAAATTGCTCTGCTGGCATTGCAGGGGCTATAGATCTGCCTCTGAGATCTGTAAATATTAAAAAGCTAAATCATATGGGCAAAAGTAATGTGTCCAAGTTTGAGTCATTTTGCAGTAAATATGCATTATGTAGCTGGGGATTGTTTGCCCACAGATGAGGCTTAAAAAGGGCTGTTTTCAACAACAATGGCAACAAAAAGGTAAAAGCAAAGAATGGTACCTCTTTCAAAAAGCAGTTTTATTTGGCACTGGCTACTGACAAATACTAGCTTGCAGCCTGACCTTGTCCTGAGGTCTGAGCCCTTAACCAGTGAAGAAACTCTGGGCCAAGAGTGCCAAACCAATGCTTCTCCCTGTTCTTGTGCTCTGTTCACATGCCAGACTTCTGATACTCCCTTTCTCACTTTCTCCAGATAGGCATGCCTCCTAAACTCTGCTCCCACAGTCTGAAATTAAATGTGAGTAATTGCTCTGTAAGCACAATATTTGTTCAGGCTTCTTCCCATGTAGGAATTGCGAGGAGCTGAAGGATGCTCAGAGGAGATAGGCTTCTGAGGGCATGAGCTTTTTTTACATCTACGCAAGCGGAAGTTTCCAGAGATCATGTTTGGGTGAGCATTTCTAGGAAGAGCAGGAGGTAAACCTGCAATAGTCCCACCAAATTCCATGCTTTGCTACAAACTCTAAGGATGTCAAGTTTTAATGAATGATGTAACAGTATGTGTATGTGTTTATTCTTTTAATGTACTCAGTGTAGCCAAAAGAATGTATCTTCTGAGCCCATTCTCAAAATTCCTCAAAATTTCTCAAACATTTATTTTTAGACAATGGATTACTGATTGTTTTTGCCTTTATACTTGATCTCATTCATATAAATCCCTTGATTTGAGAGATTATATCCCACCTTACTCTGCTGTGAGAGCTGAATCAGACCCCACATTTATTTACTGCAAAGTTTCTTTAAGATCAGTGCAAGGTTGACTTGAGTCTAAACTGATTGCTTGTAATAGCTAGTTTAGAATTGTTCCTTCTCTCAGTGTTTTCTCACTGTGGCTGTCCATGGCTTGCAACATGGCTAGGTCTGAATGCATGTCAGCTGGGAAGCAGGTAAGCACTATTACCTTCCTGAACCGATGTGGCTTCCTCACTTTGGATGATTAGTGTTGCAGAACTGTGGTATGAACTGTGCAGTGCTCTTGCCCTAGTAGCATTGGCTACAGATTTGCAGAATCAAGCCCCAGTTCTTTTCCTACTGAAGCATCCAAAGAACAAGCATGTTCTACGAGGCTTTAGGTTGTCTAAGTAATAATAAAAAAAAATGTTGATTAGACTTTAAAAAGTCAGCATATGTCTTTTTCAATGATAAGACAGTATATTTATATCATAAAGAGAGAAAAATTAGTCAAGAAAAAAACAACTCAATTTTTAAGATCTGTTTTTGCACATCTGTTATGTTTCCTGGAAAATTCAGGTTATGTAAAGATGAAAGGTTCTTGTTTTATGATTATAACAAAGCTAAGTGTTCATTCTTATTTGAAATAAGTCAAAATGAGATCTTTTCACTAGAAAAAGAGGTGAAGAAGCAGTAGATAATTCAGATGTCTCTGCCCTGGAATTCAGGTGTATTCTCAGTGTCTGACTTGATTTGAATGAGGTCACTGCTATGTCTGGGATTGATGTATTGACTAGTTTCAAATTTTTTAAATGTAATTTAACACACAATTAGGTATATTTTAAATCTCTAAATTCTATAAGTAAAATAATAATAAAAAAACACTTGACGGAATAAAAAATGTTGAAATACAAGAAAATAACATTCCCTTATAGTTCGCATTTGTAAATGTAACTAGAATTACTTTACAGCTCAGAAAGTCAGATTTAGCAGAAATTTCAACTTTTAATGGCATATTTTATGTTTTCCTGCTCTCCTGTTAAATTTAAACTCAGGAATTCCTGGGACACCTTTCACTTGAACTATAACATTATCAATTGGATGATAGACTGCAGGACTGCCAATGTGTTGACTGATTCCTACACAGATCTATACAGCGACTCGTTAATACTGGCAGAACGTTCAAGATGAATGAAATGACAGTAGTCAGTGAGCTCTATTACTTTCTTATTTTTCTGGGTCTGTGACTGTAGAAGGGAGGGTTGTCTGTCATACCTCTGCAGTGGTCATTCTATCTCCAAACTCTACTGCTCAGGCTGTAAGAGGGCTGTCACATGTATATGACCAGAAAAGTGAAAGCAGTAGATAAATTCTCAGTAAGTCTTAAATGCACTTGGAAGCTAGGCAGAGTGGTATTAGAGAAGAGATGCTAAATACCTCGCAAAAGCTGTTTTTTATCATTGCTATTTTGCTTATAAAATGCATCTTAGGATGAAGTAGGACTTACAAATGGTAGGAATGAAATTCGAAGGAGTTATCCTAGTCCCGCTCCTTAAGTCAATACAGATTTTTAAGGGCTGGGTTGCTATTTAAGATTTCTGCTGTAAAGAGCTTATAGCTGCAAGTCCTGATCTTGCTTTTACTGTGTGTAATTTAGTTTATCAGAAAATACAGTATTTTAGACTCCAGTGGATCTCAGTATTTGCGTAATGTTAAGCATGTATCTGCAGAATTGGGACTTAAATGGATTTCAGCAAGAAGTGCAGAGAAAGAAATAGATTATAGTAGGTGGAGCACACAGCTGATGTGTTTGTTTGTCCACTGGTGGTTTTAAAATCTTTTCCATTTCTTGTTGCTTGGAATATTGCGAGGGTCCCACCAAAGTCAAAGGGAGATTCATCACAGATTCTGCTGTGTCCTTCTGGACCACCACAAGGTTTTTGTGGTCAGGCTGCCTTTTTCTTTCCAGATCTTTCTTCTTTCATTAATACAGTCAGTTCTTTCTCGTGTTTGTAATTTTCACTATTCTTTCCAGTCACTTATTTAAAAGAAAACAAAAAATCCAAACCATTACATTAACAATAAAAAGTACTCRTTCACCCCAGTCCTCAGTGTGTATGAGTAAGTAGTTCAGTCCAGTTGTTCTTTCTTTGTCTTGAAACTCCTCCATCATTCTAATGGGAGGATGAGGATTTGTGGCTGTCCTTTTTCACTTGCCAATGTGGGATCTGGCACTCTTCATCTATTTCTTGTGTAGTTTCTGGAAGTCACCCCAGATTTTCATTCTCATAAATAAAGGAAGGGCCTTTGGGGCTTGAAAATGTATGTGTATATATATACATATGTGTATATGTAAAATTCTTTCAAAAAAGATGATGATAATGATTTAGGTTGTGGCAGTACTCAAAACAGTGTAACTGCTTTCTTAACAAATATAGACATATTCCTTGCAGAAAAATGGTTGTTATCTGGAATGGCAAAGCAGATAAAATGGAAGAGAATTACACAGAAAACCACAGCAGACAAGTCATTTGACAAATGTGAAAAGCCTTGTTGTTTCCATTTCTGTTAGGACAGTTACAGTGTATAGGGAAACAGTAGGAGGAATAAAAGAAGAAAAAGAAAGAAAAGGAGACTGAAGGGAAGTGAGCTTAAAAGATACAGGAGGGCAGGACAGGATAGGACATGAAAGGCTGCGAGAGTGAGCGCTAAGGCAAGAATTCAGTTAGACTTCCAGAGCCATATTTGAATAGATCATTTTGCTGTAATCCGCTTAAGACAGCTGCTAGACAGCATTCCTATGTGAGGGTAGACAAGAAGTAGTCATATTCCTCACTGTTTCAGACTCCGTTAGTAGAAGGCAAAAGTAAATGAATAAGCAAATGAACAGTATTTTTGAGGAATCATTAGAAGAGACAGAAAATCTTATGTTCTTTGGAAAAAGGGGAATGGGTGTGAGATGGAACACAGAGCATCCCTGTCCAGGAATACAGTATGTATAACCTGGTAGTTACAATAATGCCCAGGGAGAGGGAAGGTGTAGATTTCAATTCTCTTATGCAGTGGAATTCTTTTATAGCCTGGGTGGGTCCTCTGCCAGAGGCCTCTTCAGATGTGGTCCTTTGGTTACTAGCCAACTACAAGGCCATAGTATGGCTCTGCATCAGGGCTGTAGAAGTGTTTGAAACTCAAGTTTGATAAGGGATGCAGTGATCACCAAGAAACATCGTTTACAGTGGACCAGCGTGTTTAGGAACCACTGTTGTAACAGAGGCTGTTACAAGAGAGGGGGTCACCAACCTTCTCTGACACCTATGCTTTGTGAGAAAGGGCTGGCTGGGAAAAAAAGGTTATGGCTTTGAGTATCAGAGATTCACCTGTTTCCCAGAAAACTCCTTCTTAAACGGGCTCAAGTCACACTTTCCTTGATGCTTCCCACTGTGCGCTTTCAGCAGCTTCCCAGTAAGCAAGCCAGCTTTTGCTGATCACATTTTTTCTTCTTCACTTTCTCTGTCTACTGAATAGGAAGCCTCCTGCCTCTCCTTGAGATGGTATGAGTATGTTTAGGCTTACTTTTAAAAATCCTAGGGGAAGCTTTCAAGAGGGCTTCTAGAATTGAAGTGAGATTCCCTGATATTTCTTTTTTTTTTTTCACAGTTTGATGCTTTCTTTCTAGAATATCTTATATGATGTTACAACTGAGAAAGCACTTTTCTGTTTGCTTCTTCCCCCC
Source organism: Phoebastria nigripes (assembly GCA_035582835.1). Lineage (NCBI taxonomy): Eukaryota > Metazoa > Chordata > Aves > Procellariiformes > Diomedeidae > Phoebastria > Phoebastria nigripes. The sequence continues at coordinate 38,424 of JAYKAV010000470.1, read as the reverse complement.
TCAGCTTTCAAACATGTATCAATCAGTAGTACATTTTCTGTAATATTTTAAGTTAGCTAAAATGCAAAAACTCAGGTGGAACAAACTGTTCCCACCGAGATGCGTTCCTGTTTCCTTTGCTGAATCATTGTTCCTGCCATGCTTTGCTTTATCTGACTTCAGTATAAGTGGCAGTAGACATCACCTTTTCCTCTATGATACTGGTTCTTTTGCCTGCTTACTCCACAGAATAAGATAGTAGCCTCTATGAGTAAGTGCAAATGTCCTGGAACTGTACATTTACATTTTGAGATCATGCTGTTAGCTGGAGGGAAAACCTCCTGTTTTGTAGTCATTAAGGGAAAGTTAGAGTGAATACCCACTACTTAAATCAATAGAGTACTCTGTAATCACCTTGAATAAAAGCTTTTTTCATTCATGAATCAGAAAAGCGCTATTTAGCATTCTTACATTGCGTAGTGTTATGTTCTGAAAGCAACTTATCGTGAAGAACAAAATAGGGTGTTTTTTTCTAAGCCAGACTGATGCTAAATTCTGTTAGCTTTGCTTATGAACCAATTAATTTCCTAGTTCTGGAGTTTTAGGCAAACTTCTTTGTAAAAAGTTTAGTTTAGAAAAGCATTCCAACAGACTTATTCCTTAGCAATTTATAGTCTTTCTCCTACTTAGTCTTGCTGAGACAGATACTATAAGCTGAGACATCCTGCATGTGACATAGTAGTCATTAACTACCAGTGTTATTCAGTCTTCCCAAAATAGTATTCAACTTCCCTATTACATTGCTATAAACAATCATCAGAAAATGAGATAAGCATTAGCATATATTAAGTATTGTGCAGGTCCTATTTGTAAAAAAAAAGAATCCTAGAAAATCTGTATTAAAAGTGAATTGCACTTTTTGTTCTTTTGGCTTAATAGCTGATTTCATTAAGAGGAATTTCTAGTGAACGCAAATGCATTTGTTTTTCAAATAATTTCCTTATGAGTTTAGAGGAATATAGTATGGTATAGTTAGCAGAGTTTGCTTAAGAAAGGAAGAGAACTAGGCTGCAGGAAGACTAAATTTTCTTTTAGCATTAGAGAGGATGTTTTTCCTCACATTAGGAATGGCATGGAAAAATTCCTCTTTTATGAAAGCAAATTTGGTGTAAGCCTCTAATACTCTCCTAGCATTCTGGATAATGGGACTTTGTTCCCATTTAGATCAGTCCAGTGATGCTTTACCATTGTGGTCTTCAAAGTTTCTTTTCTGTCTTCATTGAAATCACTTTCTCTACTGTCTTATTCCTTACTCATCCTCTGAATTTGGATTGATTGGCACTTACATTTTCTGCTCAGGGCTTACCTCGAATTAGGCTGAGCATCCAACACTTGAAACCAACATGAGACAGAAATACAATAGGAAAAGAATAGTATTTAGGCTATAGCTCATAGGTACAGAGGTGAGAAAACAGTTCAAGTTGAGCTGGAAATGTGAAATGCACTATTTGCAGTGGAATGTTGGCTTTACTAACTAGCAATATTCGTGTTTCCTATCCRTGAAATAAGATAAGTAGCTGAAAGACAAGGGGAAAAATCACTTTTACTGTATCAACTCAAAACAGAGTTGGTATCAAAATAAAGGAGCCAAAAAATGATAAATAAGCTCATTTCAAAGAAGAATAATTGTGGAAAATAGTGGCTCAATGTTGCAAATTTGTTTTCATGCTTGAAAAAATCATAATTGATACTAATACCTGTAAAATAGCAGGTACTTATGTTTGCCTGGAGATTGCAATGATAGTGTTCATTGTTCCTTTTTTGGTGAGTATTTTAAAACTAAACAGCGGGCATATGATACCACAGGACCTTGCTCCAACTCACATAGCTTCTTTAATATGTCTACCTGAACTGTACAGCTGCCACCACCAAAGCATCAGAGTGCCTGATAGCCTATAAGGCTGTGGTTTATTTTTACGATTTTATGATTAAAAATACCTATGCTTGTGACTTACATACACAACCCTGTACAGCTGTGTTTCTTTGCTGCTGAATGCATCTGCCAGAACTCCATCCCTTCCTTCATTGTCCACAGATCAGATGTTTGTGTACCATTTTTATTCTGTTGGCTTCCTACGTTGGGAGGGATGCTGGCTACTGTCTGACTTCTGAAAGTCTTAAAAAACCTGCCTCCACCCCTGAGAGAGGTAAAGCAGGTGGCTGCTGTAGGAGTCTGCTTCTGCTTTTAGAGGTGGCTAATGAGAAATGCTCAGAGCTGAAATGGTGCTACTTCTGCTCTGTTTTCTTTTCCTTTTGTCTTTTGATCCATTCTCAAACTTCTTTTTGTATTTCTAATATTCTTGTACGAAGATCAGATAATGAGAAAGTTGTTCAAATATCAGGCAGTGCCATAGACTACCTTCCCTTGGAAAACTTGGCCGAATGTGACAGAGCATTCTAAAATAATGTAAAACAAGTAAAAATGTGGTTTTTTGTAAATACTACTGCTGTCTCTTTCACTGTACATGGAGTCCGTGGTACCAAACATATTTATATCGGATCTTTGATATATAACTGTCTATCTTCTGGTTACCCAACACTGTATACTACACTCTTTAAGAACAATTTTCATGTATAAATTCCTCTTTTTGATATGGTGCTAGTTTTATTCCTGTGTATTGACTTAGGCTTTGTAAACATGATAGAGAAGCAATTGTTTTCTGTCCAATTAGCCCAACCTTTGCCTTGGCCATAAAACTTTATGCAAACTATTCCTTGCAGTCTTTGCAGTCCAATGAAACAAAGATAGACTTATAACTCTTAAAGATTTTTTGGCAAACTGCTAATAAGAGCTTTTTAAAAAATATAAGACCTTCAGCTGATGGAAAAGTATAAGAGGGAAAAAGAGACTGCAGTCTTGCACAGGCAGTAATGATGACAGCACCATTTATAACACGGATCATTAAAATTTATAAAAAGCTATTCTTAATATAGGATATAAATACATTTCTCAGGCAGAGCTATGAAATTTATAACTTTTTTATTGTCACCAGAGGACCTTCCTAGTGCTCTGCACCCCTCCACTGTCTGCCCTCCATCATAAATCACTGTGTGGTTAATAACCTAGATTACAACTACCAGTTGCATTTACAGAATTAAATATTGACTATGTGAAAATGTTATTACATTTTTACTGATCGGAAGACCGCAGAACAACCCTGCAGGACATGTAGCTGGACAGAAATATCAGTGTAATCTTTGTTGGAAACACAGTTATGGGATGCTTGGTAACAAGTGATAGAGTTTTCAGAAATAGAAAAGAGGTGGTGGAAAGTGAACTCCTTAATTTCATACCAGGCAACACGTGTCAGCCAGAGCAAGTTATATATTAAAGGCCACCTCATTTTTGGCTGAGAAGTTTAAAGGCCAAATGTATGAAGTAATTTTTAAAAGTAAATCCCTGTGCTGGCAGAGAGGTACCTCAGAAAGTCTGATAGCATTGCTTCTCAGGTCTGAGAACTTGGTGAAACTGAGCTGCACGTATGTCAAGTAATGGGGCTTCTGCCAGGTTGGTTAGGAGACTGGCTTAGGTTTTAATACTTCATTAACTATTTTTCATCGAACTTCATGTCTCTTTTTCTGTTTTCTCGTTGGATGAAAAATTCCAAGGGCCTCTTGGATTTCCTCTTCATCACAACACATGAATTAACATGACTGTTAGAAGAAAAAATAGTTTCTTATTAAAATTAATTTAGGATTTGGTCCATGTTATTTACCTAATTAATTGGTTTAATCCTCCCTTAGAATTCTTTGATATCATTTCATTATTAATGCAAATTTTTGCCAGGATTCAAGAAAAAATCATGTGTCAAGATAAATTGCCATTTTCCATGTCACTATCACATTCGTGAACTTCTTCCTTCCAGCTGTACCTGTTTATTTTTTTGGTCTCTTCCTCCTGAGGGAAAGTTCAGTGAGCCTCCTGCCTCACATTGTGAAACCAAAGAGAGAAAGCAAGTTACTTTTGAAGTTTCACAGACATAATTTCTCTGCTGCACTGGAAAAAAACCCCATGCTTTTGTGCTGCAACACATTTTAATAATTATTTCAATACAACTCAAAGTAATTAATTATTTTTCAATAAATCAGTGATTTGAATATTTCTTTGTCAATTTGAAATCTAAACAAGGAAGTTTTAACTTACCATTTTGACCTGAACTTCCACATAATACCAAACCTTTTGTTAGGTATAAGTCTTCTTTTTCTCTGCACATTTTCATGCTTATCTCCAAACTGCCTTTAATTTCTCAACAAATTATCTGTCATCCTGCTGGTAGACTGACATCAGTACTGAAGGAGGTGTTTCATTTCATTCATAAGTGAAAGGATGATATCCTCTTTCTTTATCATATGTATCTCCCTAAATTGTCCACAGTCTCAAGAACAAGTTAGATTTTTCAAACTGTATTAAAACCCAAGTTTTGCCTTGTTTAAAGATTTGTAGTGAGCCCTTGCTGCATCTCAATGCAAATCATACAGCAAAATGTCTTCACAATAATGATGGGGGAGAGATCAGATACTCCATTCCTTCTCCTGTTAAAACTCTTTCTGGATTGAAAGAAGAGGGCAGTTATTCTGGAGAGTCTTCTTGTAGATGTAATTGCAAAAGTGCTAGATTTGTAAAGTGTTTCATTTTTTGCTTTGATGTCTGATGCTGCTCGTAACAGTCCTGGCCACTTGTCAGATGGCTTTGATTAACAATTGTTTTGGTGTCACTTTCCAAAATTTATTCCAGGTTAAGCTGGCATGGAAGTCTGTAAGTGAACCTTTACTGCAGAATGGTTTGATTTGTAGTAATTAATAACTGATAAAGTACTTTCAAAAAGTTTTCCATTTTCTGCGTGTTAATATATTTAAGATTAAATCTTTTTCCTTTCTCTTCAACAATAATAACGTTGTAATAATACTTGACTTTTCCCAAGTTCTGTAGCACATTAATACTTCACTTTTATACCAAGGGGCTATGTAAAATCTATTATCATTGAAGGAGTTGTCCAAATTTATTCTACTTTGCGTATAGTTCCTGTTAGATCAAACATTCTAACATTATGTATCAGTGAAGAGCCTGATGGAAAGCAGTAGCAGACATGTTTGAGAGAGCAACAGGGAAAGAGTTAGAAACGTGAGGTGTTGCTGAGTGATGAAATACAGAATTGTGCACAACAACAAGGAATTGATATCCCTCTAGACACATGAACAAACAGTGAATAATTCTTACCAGAGAGAAGAAATGCTTGCCCTGCCTAAGAATCCTGCTGTCACACAGTTCTCTGGCTGTATATATCAGTATGGGATATCTTCCAAAAGATGACCTTTATCTCCCGAGTGGCATTTTGTATCTCATTGCTTGAGACATTGATATCTGAAAACCTCCTTCTCTGTGTGCATGGCCAGACCACTTACTTCAGTGTCTTTTTGGTCATGGTAGTATCACAAGAGAGGGATATATTTAGAAAGCAGAAAGAAAAAAATAGAGGTCGGGAAGAAGAGTAGCAAAAAGATATATAAGGGAAAAGATGACAGCAGAATCATAATTTTCACATGAAAGGAGATGTCTAGCATTTTAAAGCTCCAGGACATGTCGTGTAGGAACTTCTGGATGGCTCAGTCTAATCAAAGCACCTTTTAGGTCAAGGAATATGCCAGCACCCCCATCTTGAGCCTCAAAATCAAACTCTGTTTCCTTCTCACTAGGTTTTTTAACCAAAGACTATGAAAATGAGTGATGTACTGAATAGCTGATCTTTTTTGCCCAATTAGGCTTAGTATCAGAAACTTTGACCTTAGTTAAGCCATTTCTCGGATTTCTTTGAATTACTTGAAATGTCTCAACATGTTATTAGATTTAAGTCATTATGCTTCTTAGTTTGAACAGATTCAGATTTGAGGTGGGGAAAATAGATCCAAAAAACCTTATTAGGTATCATGGTGCCTTGCTTTTATGTGTCTTTTAATGCATAATAGAGTCAACAGCTCTGAATTAGGCACCAGTGTTAGGCCAATGAAATGTCTAAATATGGTATTCAGACATTAAGCCTTGTTAGCAGTCACCAACATGCCCCCAGAAAAATGCCAAAGAGGATGCATTGTATCTCAAATCTAATGCTCTTTAGTCTTATAATGGAGGTAGGCATATACCAACCTACATAGACATCTCCTTTCATATGAAAATTATGATTCTGCTGTCATCTTTTCCCTTATATATCTTTTTCCTACTCTTCTTCCTGACCTCTATTTTTTTCTTTCTGCTCTCTAAATATATCCCTCTCTTGTGATACTACCATGACCAAAAAGACACTGAAGTAAGTGGTCTGGCCATGCACACAGAGAAGGAGGCTTTCAGATGTCAATGTCTCAAGCAATGAGATACAAAATGCCACTCGGGAGACAAAGGTCATCTTTTGGAAGATGAATTACTATTCAGGGACTAGAGTATTTTCGGTTTGGGAGATTTAAGTTTTGTTTAAGAGAGTTTCAGTTTGCATCTTCCAAAGCAAGTGCCTTGGCCAGCAGGTAAGGGAACATTCATGACAAAGGCTGCTGCTGACTGATTAGGACTTTCACCTGAGAGGGAAAAGACTTCAGCTTTGAACCCTGCTCCAGTGCATGTTTCCTTAATTCAAGTGTAGCAGAGCTAGCAGGAAGCTGAGAGTGACTCTCAACAGTCTATGTTCTGCCCTACAACACTTAAATGTCTGAATACCTCAGTCCTTTTGTAGACCTTTGTCACTGCTGGCTTTTAAAGCAAATGCAAAATGAGCCAAAATTTTGAAAAATRTATGTTCTGAACTTGGAGGAGGAGGAGGAAGAGAACAATTGTATACTTCTGCTCCCCTACTAGACACAGGTGAAAAGACAGGTCTAAGACCTGTCTTGTACTGTTTGACTGGAAGGTATAATCATACAAAGGGGCAGGGAACAAAGACTTTTGGATGAAGTATGCCAGTAAAATTACAGAATGCCATACCAATATGAAGGTAGGTTGGGACTTGAAAGAGCCTGGGGCTGCCTTCAGTTCAGRAGAGGACAGGCAGGCAGGACAGCATCTAGAAAGACTTTTGCAGCAAACTGAGTAGCATCACTGTGAGGTTTCTTCAAATCTTGGTTTGGTGTTTGTCCCTGTACAAAAAAAACGGAGGGTAAATTTAGGTGTAATAGAGTTTAAAGTACCATATATGACACACTTGGAACTTGAAGGATTTCTTAGCTTAGAAAAGTGTTTGGACCATTAATTTGGGGTTTTTGCTTTTTCATTTTTCATATTAGAACAATGATTTTAAAAAGTTAAGAAACTTTAACCCTGAGATGAAAAAAAGGAAAACTAAAAGAAAAAGCCAAGAGTTTTTCCTGAAACTCACTTTTTCAAATACTCCATGCCCATGTAGTTTTCTTTCAAAAAATGTAACTGGCATGAAGTAATACCATCCATTTTAATATCTTGAATAGCCACTTTTCTGCCTGATGATGGTAAACTTGTATTTATTTGAACTATAACGGTTCTACCTGTGATAATCATCAAGTTTTCACTTAGACATATTGCAGAAGAGTTCCAACTAACTAATGCTAGCTATCATAGTAGATTAAACTATTCAGCCTTATTTCTTTTTTTTCTCATTTTTTAGTTTTTGGATGATTTTTACGTTAGGAACTTGAGACAAGCTACATAGCAAGGTACATTAACATCAGGGGTATTCAGCCCTCTGAGCTGGAAGACGGCGGTGGCAAGCAGGATAAACCACCCATAATCCAAGAGGAAGCGGTGAATGACCTACTATGCCACCYGGATGCTCACAAGTCCATGGGGCCAGATGGGATCCACCCAAGAGTGCTGAGGGAGCTGGCGGAGGAGCTTGCCAAGCCACTCTCCATCATTTATCAGCGGTCCTGGTTAACAGGGCAGGTCCCGGACGACTGGAGGCTTGCCAGTGTGATGCCCATCTACAAGAAGGGCCAGAAGGAGGATCCGGGGAACTACAGGCCTGTCAGCCTGACCTCGGTGCCGGGGAAGATTATGGAGCGGTTCATCTTGGGGGCGC
>JAYKAV010000470.1:0-29289 GCA_035582835.1 Phoebastria nigripes | reverse complement strand
GTGTAGATGAGGCGCTTAGGGACATGGTTTAGTGGGCATGGTGGTGTTGGGTTGACGGTTGGACTTGATGATCTTAGAGGTCTTTTCCAACCTTAATGATTCTATGATTCTATGATCTTTTCAATACAAATAAAACTCCATAAATAACCTGTTAGGTTTGCTATTTCTAAGTAGAAGTATGACAAGGTCCAACAAAATTGCATATTGAATGCAGTTATTCTTCCAAGTTTACAACAGAAATGAACAATCTTTTTTTCTTAAAAAAATTAGTATGTGGATATTTATATCATGATATTTTTAGTCTTGCTAGAAAATATACTTTTAATGGTGACTGTTAGGAATTCATTGTTCTGCTCTCTGTGCACAGTGGCCTTTAACTGAAAAATATTGCCAAGAATTCACCATAAAAAAAAATTGGGAAGGAAAACAGACACTCTCATGAGAAAAATCAAGATAGATTTTTCGTCAGGAGTTTTTCTTTTGGCCTCAGATATCTTTCCCTGCTTATTTAGTCCCTAGACTATTCCATGTGGCTAGGGACATAACTCCACTTCTCTGTATATGCAGTCCAACAACAGCAATTAGTGTTTATGTATTTTTTTTCTGTAGAAAAGTGAGAGGAAAAAAAAACTTCATATATAGTTCAAATATATAGACCTACAGAACTATTTGAAGTGCTATGAGATCAGCAAAAAAATAACAATTAAATAATGACTAGTGCTATTTACAACATGGTAGAAATTTACCTCAYGTTTATGGGATGAAATGGCAACAAAACAGCTAGAGGAAAGTTCTGTCTTAAGAGTTTTGGTGCAGAGTACCCATTCTTCTTTTCCAACRCGAAGACGCCTGGTTTTACAGATGTTGTTTATTAGAAAGTCTTTCCTGGTATAAATGTAATCAGATTACCTGMTTGGCTCTTGACATTTTTCCCTCTCTTCTCCACAACTTTTGACAATTCCCCATCTTTTTTTTTTCAGTACAAGACATTGTCTGTATTCAGCAGACCCTTTCAAAGATAGGTTTTTCACAGATGTTTTTATTGTTTCCCCGCTCCCCTGTCTTTCATATTTGCCCGTTAGTCTCTTTGTGGAGCTAAAGAATCGTCTCAACTTCTTTAACACTTTCTTGCACAAGCAAGAATATCTCAGATCAGAGAAATACCTCTTCAAGAAAAATAGCTATTCAACAGTAACAATTAAAACCAATGCAGTTCTTACAGTATAGGGGGAAAAAGCCTATAGAAATAGCTGGTTGATGCTTCACACAACAGTTAATAGCTCATTCACCTCCTGTAAAAGATGCAGAGAATGGGGTATCTATTGGACATGTGAGCGCAGTCAACTCTCAGTTTCATTTGCACAATGGCATCCCATTAAATGGTTTCCCAAATTGATGTTTGTATCTCTCAGTTGTTATATTCCATCCGAGATGGCATGATGAGCTCTTTGCATGATCAGCAGAGTTTCCCACCACCTGCTCACTTTCAGAGATGAAGGAAGCAAACAGGACCAGCATTCTGCTGACAGGAAGGAAAATATCTACCTAGCAAATGATAGGGAATGCAATAAAAGTTGAAGCAAAGCATCTATTCTAAGACAGACTATGTGCTCTGCTAAGTCTGTCATAGCTCATGGTAGGCTCGTGATACTGCGTTCAATTCAAAAAGTATCACAGATGAGTGCAGAACACAAGAATGCAAAAACCTAAGCACAGAGCTTTCATTTACTCCTTGGAGACCTTCCACAGCTTTTGGAGCCATGTCTTTCTGTATGCATGTGTGTGTGTATGTGTGTTTGCATAAAGAAGCGCATAACAGGAGAATTACAGAATAAAATCTTGTATTTGTTTCGTCTTGATTCAGCCTTCAAAATGAGCCAGTTAGCTACTAACTCTTTTTATTCCTACCATACAATCTGTGAGAAATCGGGGAACTTGTCCTTCATAAAATATGATTTAGTTCATGAAAGAGTAAAACTACTAAGACTTATTTTTTCTTCCAGAAGAACCCGAACACTTAAGCCATCTGCATTCAGCAGTTCTACCATGCTGTTTATTCAAATGAGAATTCTTAACAAAAAGGTTACTTCATTGGGCCAGTTCAGCTTGTTTGCCCAGCAGGAGCTCCGCACTTTATTTAAGCTTTTAAACTCCATATCAGTAGCATGAGTTGATGTTTAGTGCACAATAGGGATACAGTATAACCTAATATATGCATTTTTCCTTCGGAATTCTAATGGTTTAGTACTGAAGGAAATTTACACAAGCCTTATAGAAATTAAAGCAAGGCATTTATTTCATTCAGAGAATGCAGTGACTTCCAATGGTTGCACTGCTAAGGACTCTCAGCTTTGAAAGGGACCTTTTATTGTGCAGGAAGAAAGCTCAGATATAGCACTAAGCGAAAATTTCAGAGTCCAGATTAGCATGCCTAGCAACTCATTGCTGTGTACCGTTTTTTCCCAGTCCCCTACTAGCTGAACTCTTTCCGTACATCTTTAATTGATTGGGTTAATATAAACCCTCAGCACTACCAGTGTTTGTGTGGCCCCCATAATAAGGCTATTGTGTGCTTCTCTCTACTCTTGTGTTCCCTATTTAGGAATGTGTCGCTCTGAGCAGTTCAAAAGTGTGAGCAAATGAAAAAAGCCACAATCACTTCATTAATGATTTGTAAACAGAATATCCAGTACTGACGCCACCTGCATAGGCTTTCAGAAGAAAAAATACTGGATTTGCTGAAGCTCTGTGTAGAATCACTGTGGAATTTAATTCGGCAGAGTAAATAAATGCCCCAATTAACACTTTTACACTCAACCAAATGGTTGTATTTAGAGGAAACAGTTTCTTTCTTCAAGGAAAAATTCAAAGGAGACATGGGATAAAGATAAAAAAGAACACCCCAAAAACAAACAAACAAAAAATAACCCTTAAATCTCTCCCAGCAAGTTTTACACAAGACAGCACACAGCAGTGGCTGAAGTTATGAAGGCAGACAGCAAAATGTGTTTAAAAAAGGAATGTAAAGTAAGAAAAAAGTTCACTGAAAATTTCAAAATAGCAGCAAATGTGTTTATAACTTCAGTTTGCTGCTGCTGTAGGCCTCATTAAAGCAAGCCTTTGTTTTTTCCTTTTCAAACACTACCTATTATGACAGCTAGAAACAGCTTACCAGCTGCATACTGTCATCTTGGCCTGCCAAGATATCATGTAATCATTCTCGGAGTCTGAAAATGGGTATCCACCACTGGCTTTGCGAAGATGTCAAAAAGCCTAAAATTGCTCTGCATGCATATAGTTCTAACTACACTGCATAGCTGTTGATTTAAGAAAGACTTTTAGTAAACCCTACTGAGGTAATATTTATCTACTGTATCTATCTAAATTAGAGGCAAGCTTCTTACATGGCAGCAGATATGCACAGTTTTAAGACCTGTCAAATACTGTGAAGTTCCTTCAAATGCAAGGAAAGAAAATAAGAGTCAGGCTTCTTTCTGAAATGCCAGGCATTCAGTCACTCACTGGTGCCGGCAATGGCAACGCAACCCCCCCCATCAGCCAGGGGATCACCTGGCTCTTGTATCTGATCTGCTATCCGTCTGTACTCTGCCTGCTGCTAAAGGAAACATGTTGCAAAGGAAGGAGGCATGAAAAGGAAGCTCTGAGTATTTTATCCTGCATTTCTAAAACTGACTGTGTCACGTAACACCACAATATCCCGTAAGTAAACAGTGGAGTGGGCCCACATTTTCACTGGAGTAGGTGAGGAGAGATTTTGACCGTGGTCAGAAACATCACATTGCAGAGGGAGTCTTTTGAGGGAAGAATGGCCTCCGAGTGAGGCATGGCTTGTACCCCAGCACTGTTTTCTTCCCTATAGCCAGGAGAACAAAGACAGGGTTTCTCCCTTCAGGGAAGGTTTTTGAACCACTGATTCTTCTTCTTCTTTGTGGAGATGAAACAGCTGCCCATTCTCAGGTATACATTGCCCTTCCCCACTCCCCTGTTTTGCAGCACTCTGTACGATGCGCTTGTGGGCAGGGTGAAATGGGCTCTGGCACCCTGAAACACAACAGAAGAAAATATTTTCTGCAAGGAGATCAGTTCAGAGCTCAGCCACAGCCAAAAAAAGCACACAGAATCTCAGGAATTTTTAGGAAAGAAACAGAACAAAGCAGAGGATGTTGATATGTTGATTGAGATGGGGTGGGGGGAAAATGCATCTTCAATATTGTAGGCAGTGCTCCTTCTGCCCCCCATTCATCTGAAACAAGAAGGGGTGCAGAAAGGAAGCAGAAGTTTAAAATTTTAATAACATACCTCCACCAATGAAAGAGACCAAATTAGGTCCAAAAGGACTTGGGAACTCCTGAAACCCTGCAGAAAGATCAGTTGTCTTCACTGTGTAGCATGAGATGCCATCCATTTCCTGAATGTTTGACTATCCCTCATTTTAATGGTTTATAGACCATTGACTAACTGTCCCATACAAAGAYGTAAAGCAGGAGTAACGGAAATGGAACATAATTCTAGGATCCAGAGGTTATATGTGCTTGCATCAAGAAAAATATTGGCATCATATTACTGTGAAGCTCTTTGTCATTAGTGTTGGCTTCACTCTCAGTTCTCACATACGGGCTTATGGTAGTTTTATGTTCTCCTAAACTACACCTCTGAAGCATGTTTTTGCAAAGTTTTGGGTTCTACTTGAAAGCTTGAATATTGTAAACAAGGTCTAAAGGTCTACAAAACAACTCAAACTGCTATACAAATTATTGAGCAAGGAGAACCCAGAGGTAACCTGAACTAGTATTCCTTGCAGGAGATGCAACAAACAAAGCAAATCAGAAGAGTTAGAGGAAGCATGAGTTAAAGGACAAATAAAGCTAATATGTGCCATTAGCAATTCAGTCTTCCTCCAAAGATGAAGGTTTCTGGACAGAATAGTTCTGGATGGAATAGTTAGAAATCTAGCTGGTTTTCTTGCATACTATAGGTAAGAATCAATGATGCAAAACAACTGCAGAAAAACTTGTGTTCCTGAAAGGTCTCGCAAATGTACAGGCAAGATTATTACCTAGCCTACTTGCCAGAAGTCCACTTCATCTCCTATTTTAAGCAACTGTCGGCAGGTATAACTGGTATTGCACATGCCTCCAGCACCATTACAAAGCAAAAAGATAAATATAACCAACATCATTCCCACTTTAGGAATGTGCAAAATAGGCATGGATTCAGAGGATCCTAAAGTGGCAAGCTTACCAGGTGCTCACCTGATACTCACGATTATCATCTCAGAGAAGACTGTTCTGTGACATACTTTCAGTTTTAGTTTCTTGGTGCATTTCTTTGGATTGAGACCTAACCATACAGCAATCCTTTTGGTTGTCCTGGTTCTTTCAGGAGGAAACCCACACATAGGTGGGAATGGAGTTGCAGTGTGTTCCCACTTTAACTGCTGAAGAGACCAGGACAGGAGGGAATACCACAGAGCCCCCCCTCCCCACCGACTGGACACAGATCACTTTTTTCTGTGTTGTATGTAGTATACATTGGGGAAAAATGCAACATGATTTTTCCAGAAACAGTACTGCAACCCTAACACACRGAAATGACCTCGCTGCCCAACAGCATGATTGTTGGACACGTTATTCTAATAAACATGACTTCTGAGAAGAGGCATTCAGAGCCTTTGGATGCCAAAATAGTGGACAGCAGCTTATACGTGCCTTAAAGAGGATGAACTGCACCAGCATTTTCTAAAGCATGTGCTTTCCTATGTGTTCAAAAGACGTAAGATACCCAGTGTGTATGCATTCACAAATATCTTTTGACTTTGTTACAAGATCTTCCTCGTTCCTTCAAGAAGAACAAGAAATCCAAACAGGACACCCTGTCCTCCAGTTTGATACTTGGCCATATTTGAGGGTACCTTCTCTCTCAGTTTTAACTTGCCAAAAATGCAGTTTCTCATAGATAACCAAATGAGTGTAACCCTCTTGGCCAGGAGAGTTCTGACTGTTGTAGTCACTAAAGTGATACACTCACTAAAAATAGCGAGTTACAGCATCCTATCCTAGAATAACTAGCTGGCTGTTGAGTAATTATTTGGAAATCATTTAGAATGAACAACTTCTGATTGTTTGTAAAGCGTTGTTGAAACATAGTATTTAGGTCTTTCAGGACAGACATTCAAGAATAGATAACAGGCTTCCTTGTAAGTTTGTGAATGTAAACTAAAGCTTCTTATGAATCAGTATTATTGAATTCTATGCATAGTGATAACTTGAGCTTTAGAATGACTATGTAATTCTTACGCTTCAGTAGACAAGAAAAGAAAATTTAATGTATAGGAAGTATGATTCCAAAATTAAATGTGTGGGTTTGGGAAAAATGTCAAATAACCATTCTGACCCAAAATATTCTTGGAGTATTTATTTGTACAACTTTGTTTCTTTCATTAAAAAACAAACATCTCAAACTAGCCTGGTGGTAGTTACTGCCTTTTTAGGAGAAACACAGAAAACTGCTTTGCAGAAATCAGTTTGTTTAGTGGGTTTTTTTGGTTTTTTGGTTTTTTTTTCAGCTCTACCTTTTCTTTGGACTTTGCCAAAACTGTTATGTTCCCTAGAGTATGATGAGAAATTATATTTGCGGGATTTCAAATTATAGTAAAAGGAAATTGCACAGTGACCCCTCCTTAAGTGCAAGCAAATCTTATAATTTTCTGCTGGAAAGGGAGTGTGTGAGAGTGTGTGATGCCTTTGAGAAAAGAAGCAGCCTTTGGCAGTGCTAACAAGCTATAGCCTACAAAATAATTTCATGAAGCTGAGCATTTGGTTCATTTAGGAACTCATGCTCATCTTTATTTTGAAATTTGCTAATTCCTATTACACAATCTGTAAATACCTCAGATTAGGCAGATACTAGAATGTGACAAAATCAATTATTTGCACTATAAACCTGGGTAACTCATTTCTGACAGAAACCAAAAATCTTAGCTTTCTTAAGGAGTGCGGTCAAAGATTTACAATTCCACTTGGGAATGTTTTCTAATCTACCACTGAAGGTAAATGGAAAATTAGAGACAGATTTTTCCATTCCAGAGAGGCACTGAATAGGGAGGAAAGGCTGCTGTTCTCTGCAGTTGTGAACAGCAACAGCTAAATTCACTCATCTCCCTCCACTTCCTTCATCATGAATTCATATTACTTCACATATTTCTATGGCTTTTGTTAAGGTGTAGGCAAATATAATAAAGATCAGAGGAAAACTGCATAATGAAAGGCATTTTTCAAAATGCATTTCTGCTCTAGTCTTCTTTGTGACTTACTTTTTATTTTTCATGTTGTATGATTCACAGCCATATCCTGCCTGATGGACTCCAGAAATCTCACTGAAACTGATAAAAACAACTCTTTCAATTTGTGGTATAATTTTTTAGACATATCTGGACATCTTGAAATTGTCTTTGCAAAGGGAGGTGGTGTTTGGTAGAAAAGAGTTCAAACTTGTCCAACTTCTGTTTTTTTCTCACAGCAATACAATATTTCGTCAATAACTAAGTGTAGTGGTAAAAATTGACTTTGTTCAGCTTTGTGAAAAGGACATTCATACTTTCCCTGACTCATCAATGAACTTAACGCATAACGATTATGAAAATAACTAAACATAACTTATATTTTTGGTGTCTTTTGTTTAGATTAGAATTGCAGAAAGATTGATTGACAGCCTATAAATAATACATTCAAACATCAACTTCACTACTTCTGTTCAGTTCCACACTGAATAAAATTAGCAACTAACAATACTTAAACAGGACTACAATATATTTTTCTGAAAGCTAAGACAAACTTTTGGTCTAAGATGGACATGACCACTGTGGGGCACAAGACCTTCAAATAACCACTAACCTAGATGTGGTCTTGGTTACCTCTGAAGGAGCACCTTCTTAATTCATTCCACAAGCCAAAGGGGGTGCTATCGGCTGCCGCAGAAACTGCTTTGGGAGCAGGGAATGAGTAGAGTAGAAGGTGCGAACTGAGTTAATTATTTAATTGTGTTTTCACAGATATTTTGACAGTTTGCTTGTTTTAATCTATGTAGGTAAGTGAGAATGGAAGCTTGAAGATAAAACATAGATTTTTTTCTTCAGTATGAACAGTTTGCAGCACCACTTAACATACTACATAATAAAAAGATTGTGAGACTCAGTGTGTATCTCATTGTTTTAATTTGGCAGGTCTTAGATGTTTGATTGTGCATTCTGTATCTATGCTTTCTTCCCCTGAGAGTGTAGATTAAACACATGCTTCGTATGTGTATTCTGCATCTCGATTATCAAGTGTATTTAAGTGGTAGAAGCTGTACTACCACTATATGTCGAAGGAACTTGTCTTTCAGAAATAAGGGAAAAACAGTAAATGTGGGCTAGTGCATTATTTTTCCTCACCAGGAAGGAGTCGTCTGACATTTCTGTGTTTTTATTAGTAAGTATTTACTTTCCCTAGCTTCACTAGAAAGCTCATTATTCTTTAGGGCAAGAAAGTTTGAAAATAGCATGCTTCAAATGTATTTTACTATCTGATAGTGAGTGGCACTGCTAGTTTGATCCCTGTGTTAAAATATTATCAGCTCTTTTCTTACCAAGAGTAGATCCTTTCAAAGATGAAAACTTAAACATGGTTTTTACTTCAGACTTTTTATTGTGACCCTTCAAACAGAAGAAAAAAAAAAACAAACCCTCACCATGCAGTTTACAATGAGAAGAGTAATCAAGAGATCTTTTCTATTCATATTTTTATCCGGCTTTTGTCTTTTTTAGCTGTTTTGGTGACAATTGCTTTGAAAACACAGGTCTTTGTTTTTATCCTTCTTGAAAGATTATAATTGATTCGGTTGCCGTCTATGTGCACATGATGAGTATTTGTTGTGTAGATGGAATCAGTACTGGCAGAATATTGCTGCATGCTGCATGTTGCATTATTCACTTTCATCTGCATGCAGCTCATGGCTGGCAGGCTCCTCACAGCTACCTTTAAAGTGGCTTATCCAATATAAAGCTCTGGCTTGTTCAGTAGGAAGTCTAGTAGATCAGTTGTCATATTGGAAGCCTCCTGCTGAATTCAGGAGAGAATACAGGGGAGGGGGCATGCCAAGGTCTGACAGAGGATTGTTTGAGATGGCATTACTGTGCTCCAAAAAGCTCTGGTCATTTCTCTTCAAGTTATCACTTTGTCTGAAGAGCAAATCAAGGTTGAAGTGAGCAGGGATAAATCCTGTGATAGAAACAACCTGTATTTTTCCATTCATTATCACTATTATATCCTGTGCAATCCAAAGAGCAAAATGGTATCTCGGAAAGCAGGTATTAGTAACTCTGCTTCATAGTGCATAAATACCTAAAATAAATCCTGGCAAGTCTCACATTTGTGCATTTGACCTTTTGTGAGAATCGTCCAACTGACTTCAAAGTGATGATATATTGCTGAAAGTCAATGGATATGCTTTTTAGTAGGATGCTATGCAGTCTGAAAATTTCTTTGCAAGGCCATTTTGTTAACTTGAGGATTTCTGTTAAGACATTGAAAGAAGACCTGTAATGAATTTATAGGCAGCACTTTTGAGTGCCTAGCTGACTTCTCCGACTGGGAGGTTACTGCCCCCACTACAAAATGGGAACATGTGTCTGCACCTCAGCTGCATCAGCAGGAAATCTCAGGGCTTACATCACCAGTGGCGATGGGCTGATGCTAAGCAGCCAAACTTCTTACTCAGTCAGCTTTGCCCTTTTGCCGACTTTGTTGTTGGGGAAGAACAGACCGGTGGTGTACTAACATCTTAAGCTTCTGCACAGCATGACCTGGAGCTTGTCTAGTATTGAGTCTGGAAAAGGTCACGTGGGAACAAAATGCAAGAAATAATTTTTGCATTGGGAAGTGTTGTTAAGCTTTGCTGTTTAGCTCTGAYTGTCATACTTAAAGCTTACTCACATCAAACTTGCTCTCATGACCTATGCCAGCCAGGAAGATTACAGTTTTGACGGTATTTTGATGTTTTTGCACTGGCAAAAGAACTTTAGACAACAAACATTAAAGACCTAACAGAGGAGTGACTGAAAAAATCCTCTTTCATCTCCTGCATATAGCCTTTTCTCTACCCAACTGCATTATGGGAATTTGTGTACAGGGGGAGCCGTTAGTGTATGGGAGGTATGAATGAAGCAGCTGGCAAAAAAAGAAAGAAAGAAAGAAAAAAAAAAAAAGGAAATAGAAACTTGCTATTGCTTTAAGAAGGTTTTGGAAACAGTATATAAAAGGAAGAAGGCAATTTATGATGACAGATTTTCAATTCTAACTCTGTAATGCTTATTCCTTACACTGAATGTATACATGCAATATATTTTATTAAGTCTTTACCTGAGCCCTAAAAGTGGATTTTAATTGTCTCTTTTATACAGGTATGTTAGTTACTTCCTGAAGTCCTCACTGGTGAATTAGCTGCCATCCAGAATTCTTCTGCCCTGCTGGTCATCTTGTTTTTCCAGTCTTGACCTAATGCCTGCCTGTTAATTACTGACAATGTATCGTCTCTTTTCTATGTAACTATTTTGCAACAACTGTTGTTACAAGTTTTTCTGTGTTTACATTGCATTCCTTTCTTTCATTCTATTATATATTCTTACATTTTGTTTAGCAATTAATGACTAATTTACTTCATGGAAGAAGTACATATTCAGCACCTAATACTATTTCATGAAATGTTTGCAACTAAGAATGTTTCAGCAGTAGGTTAGAATAACTAAATATGCTATGGTATCCTGACAAAAATAATTCTTCACTACAGATAAAATGCTAACCACTAGAAATTTTCAGCAAGATACCAAATATCTTTACTTCARCTGATAGCTTGAGTTAGTTTGCCTTACGGTATGGTACTAGTTACATTTGCAAGTTACACTTTTTTGAAGGATTTCAACCACTGAGAGGTTACTATCTAGATGTCCTTTGAAATGTTTCTTTTCCTGGTATTGTTGTTATTGCCTTCAGTCAAAAGTATGTAATGCAAATTGCGACAGGGAAGGAAGGAAATCTTGTGTATAATAAGAGCAAAAAATGTTTATTCACAGATTTCTCAAGGGCCACTCAAGCAAGACACTGGCAGGGTTTTTTTGCTTAAGGCTGTTTGTAGCCTTAGGTTTTTCAGCTTTGCTCCCCTTCCCTGCAAATCTAGGATATACTGAGATCTGAAATAATATGTTTTCTTTTTCTACAATGAGGGAAAATAATTTTGATATATCAGATTAAAATTCAAAAGAATGGCTTAGGTAGTTAAAAAACTGATTCTGTTGCTATTTTTTCTGGTTTCTCATACTGTAATGAACTTGCATACAGATTAGTGTTTGTCTGTTAAGGGCCTTACCATTAAAATAACATGCAATGCCTTTTGATCTACTCATGATCTGACCATTCCTGTACAAGTCAAGTTTTTTAAGAAACTGGAAAATTATTAGGCCAGGACATTCTAAAGACACATATTTCTTTGCCATTTGACCACTTTCTTTTTTATATTTGAAATTAAAATGATTTTAAAATACAGTGAGCCCCATTAATTAGTGTGGGGCAGGAAGAACTATTGTCTAATCATAAGAGGTGAGAAGTAGGTATTTTCTTTCGTGCATACCAAATATAGAGACTATAAAAACCAAGGAAAAAACAAAGCTACTATAAGGATTTAAGTGAGCACAAACTATTGAAGAATGAATAAAATAAAGAACGTTTGCTAAGTTAATGCTGTTTCATCCATTTGCATTTTTCAGGGAAAAATAATGGCTTAAGAGCTATATTTCAGTTTATCTGGGGGAAGTTTCATTTATTGCTTTCTAGGCAAGGGATGACAAGAAATTTTCAATGTATTTGTAGTATTGTTAGAAATTAATAATTCATGTTGGTATTATTATTACATTGCTGTCAACTAAGGATGACTGATAATCATTTTGCCTAAAGGAACACATCCTGGCAGTATATCTATTTGATATCAAGGTGCCAATTGACTCTTAAATGAAATATTTGGACTTCTTTGACAATTCATGGATTTTTAAGGACCTATAGTATTTCATGAAGATTTTGATTCATTTTTTGCGCCCTGCCTCCCAAGAAAGTATGCATACATGCAGGCACATCGCAATAGTCTGGTCACCAAACCTGGAAAGTGTCGTCTGTCCATACATCAGGTCTTTTGTCTCTCTTACACATCACTGAAAATTTCAATCAAAATGTACTACTAAAATGTACGCTAAAATGTGTGCTAAACCTTTCAGAATGATTTTTCTGTCTTTCCTTGTGCTTGATGCAGTACTGAATCACTACCAGGGTTACACACAGTAGAATAACAGGGAATAGATCAATGCTGAACTCTCTCAAAAAATACTTGTGGAAATCATACAATGTTCTAATTTAACTTACAGCACTGTAAGTACAAAACTGTGTGAGAACATGAGATTTTACTCTAAATGTGGCTTAAAACCAGAAATTGTTTTGACATAGAGATGTCAGATTTTAGAATGATAATGGCAGTTAGTTATAATAATATGCTTTCTATGTTTGACGTTGCCTTTTGCTGTGTAGTGTTGCCGGGATTTCTGCAGCCAGACCCAGGAAAAATTCTAAAGTAGTGAAATAGAGAGAAAAAGTGTCTTGTTTTAAGCTCATAGGAATATTCTTTCTTTCTTTACCTCATTCACCAATTTTAATTCTAGAGACATGAATTGCAAAGCAGAGCGTAAGACCTCTGTCCACTGTCATCTGTGTTCAGATCCTCTCACGCTGTTGAAGTGACGAGGCTGAACTATTGCAACATGGATTGCGCTCTCTGATCTGACGAGACCCTACAACAGCATCGTGGATTAAGGTTTTTTTGAGCTGTTTCTTGCTGCTGACCTAGCAGTGCCATTTTGCCTGCATTTCTTATAGTTGTGTTATATGGCAAATATCAAAATGTATTAACAGAAATTAAACCTCAAACCTTACACAGAGGGGGGTCGTACCAATTCTGAGTGTGGGAGCACTGGTTTATCTGCAATGTAGTTGGCAGCTTGAAATGTGTAGCTTGCTTTAGTTGCTAGGGCAGCACACGTGTTTGTGTCTGTCATTTCCAACACACTACTTCCAGTTTTACAGTAGAGGCCTGGAAATCACAGCACATCGTTGTTACTGTTTGAAAGTCGTCCCCTATCCTGCAGGTGACACATAATCAAGACTGATTCTGTGAAGCCTGTATAGGAGGAGGTGAATGCGCTAAATAATTTTCTCTCCAGAATTTATTTACTAGCCTTAGATGCTGCTCTGGAGAGAGACTTTGTACTGGGCTACAAAAAAGTCAAATTAGCAGGTAGTAACATCCCAAATACCAAAGTCAGCATTACACACACTGCTGCTGATCTCTTGTCTAAATAATTTTGACCACTGGGGGCTAAGCCTAACCTCTTCATGTGGCATGCAAAAGAAAGAGGCATTTGTCATTCTGGTGTTTCAAAGAGTGTTTCTGAAAAGCTATCCTGCTTCAGTCTCTCCTTTTTACTATAGAAAAGCACTGCTAGGCAGAGTTAAATGGATTAATTACCTTTTCAGTGTAAGAGAAAAAAGAAATAAGAGTCTTGTCTTTATCTCCTCTGATTTCAGAGGCTGACTAGAGGCTTTTCAGATGCGCATATCCCTTTAATGACTTAATCATCTAATTAGGTGACTTGCAAAGGCTATTGGCAAATGAGCAGAGGGTTATTTTCTAATTCCCATGTATCTGTTGATAGAGCAAAGGATTCTGGTATAGCCTCTGTCCTTTTCCCCCATTCAAGGTTCTGGAGATAAAGAATTAAGATTAAAGATGAACAAGGCTCTCTGAATAGGAAATGCAAACAGGCTAAGAATGTGTTATTTTTATTTTAAACCTCTGCAGCTTTTTAGCAACAAAGTTGGCTTAGAGGATAGGTTTAAACCACTTAAAACAATCCCTCTATTTTGAAATTGCCTTTTCAATGCACCCACTTGATACGTGTCAAACCAGCTTTAAGTCTTCAGTTGTGTTGAGCTCACACATTTCACTGTGTGTTAAAATGGGCAATTAACAAATGTTCTTTACATGTGAATACTGAATCAAAGTACAGTTAGAGTTCTTCTGTGATCATGGGAAAGCAGTGTTGCCTAAAGCAAGTAGCCAGGAAACATAGTTTGAGTTTCTATCTAGCTCAAGCACAGTGTCGATGCTACCTTTGTTAGTTTGGGATGTGTGGGCTTCATTACGTGTTAGGCCCCATACCTGTGTTTACGTGTGGCATTTCAAACATATCAATTTCACCTTTGCACTAAATGCCAGGAAAATACTGTGCCCTTTGATGTTGTTTGAAGTCATGCATTACTGTGAAAATAACACTTACTTAAGGGGGGCAGAGAAAGTTGTCTAAAGCATGACTTAGCAATATGGATGTTAAAATAATTCAGGCGTGTTTAAGATCATAGTGGGAGATTTTCACATGTAAAGCCAACTATTTTTGTATTTCTGAGGCTCAGGTGATGCTGCCTGGTATGTGACAATCTCAACAGTGGATTCTTTAGTACAACTTTTGGATATTAATGGTATTTCAACACATTACTCTACGGACCACTGTCACAAAAATCAATTTAAATTAAACAGAGTAAATGTAATTAAGGAATGATCGTGGCCTTGTGTCTGATATGATGACTGAAAGGTTGTTTGGGAATGTTTGAGCTGAAGGAGTTGTCAAAATAATGGATTTTCAGGAGATACCAGTAACTGATTATGAGTTGATACAGACAGCCCATCCACAGGATAAATAAAATTGTATCTTAGTTGTATCTTAGAGTTGCACAAGCTTGTAGAGAGAGCAGCTACGGCAAGTTTTAACAAGTTCTCACATCAGGGAACTCTCCAGCTCATCCAGCACCCATCATCTCCTTTCTGGGAGAACGTGATCTTCAGTCTTTGCTCTGCCACACTGTGTAGGAGTGTCCTGGTTTTGGCTGGGATAGAGTTAATTTTCTTCCTAGTAGTTGGTATAGTGCTGTGTTTTGGAATTAGTGTGAGAATAATGTTGATAACACACTGATGTTTTAGTTGTTGCTAAGTAGTGTTTACACTAATCAAGGACTTTTTGGCTTCCCATGCTCTGCCAGGTGCACAAGAAGCTGGGAGGGAGCATAGCCAGGACAGCTAGCCCAACCAGCCAATGGGGTATTCCATACCATGTGACGTCATGCTCAGTATATAAAGCTGGGGGAAGAAGGAGGAGCAGGGGATGTTTGGTGTGATGGCGTTTGTCTTCCCAAGTAACCGTGACACGTGATGGAGCCCTGCTTTCCTGGCGATGGCTGAACACCTGCCTGCCAATGGGAAGTAGTGAAGGAATTCCTTGTTTTGCTTCGCTTGCATGTGTGGCTTTTGCTTTCCCTATTAAACTGTCTTTATCTCAACCCATGAGTTTTCTCACTTTTACCCTTCCGATTCTCTCCCCCATCCCACCGGTGGGGAGTGAGCGAGCGGCTGTGTGGGGCTTAGTTGCTGGCTGGGGTTAAACCACGACAAGGAGTTATCCACCTTCAGCCTTTCCCCTAGGCAGTCAATGTGGTTTCATCACTTTTGCTGGGCAGTCATTTTTCCTTTTTACAGGATTTGCCCACTGTATTCAACAGACTTCCCCTTCTTTAAGATATGGTGAAGTGCTATCTCTTAAACTGTTTAAAAACTATGGGTTATCAAGCCACTACACACTCCACTGAACATTCACTTGCACCAGGAGAGGCAGTTGCCCACTAATACCGTTAAACACGTGATTTAGACTTACAACTTGTACATTATATTCATCCAGGTTCCTTATCTGTGTCTTAGTTTTAGACAGAGCATGGCTGTGGCGCAGCTTTATAACATAGATACCTGCAGTCCAACTTTGCCTGAGCTGCCAAGAGTGACTGCGTATTAACGGTGCAGTCATCCAACTCCATTAATCAATCACTCTGATCAGGTTTTTGTATGTTTTTGGTGGATGGATCTAAAAAAGACTGCATTGTGGGTAGCCCAGAGTGGAGGTCCAGTTTGAAGTGCAGTGATTTCTATCTTCTGTGTTCAACCCTGTATGTTTTACCTGTTGGGATTTCTTTTCCTGACTGACAAGCTGACCAGAAAAAAAATTTCTTGTTTTCTTTTTTTTTCCCGGGCAAAACAGCTGGTTTTGACAAATGTACTTTTTGTGTTAAGCCTACTTTGTCATAAATTCCTGTAAAACCTCTTTTAATGTGCTTTTTATACTGCTTTCTGTTCTTCTAGAGAATTATTATTTTGAAAATTTGAAATATTATTTGTAAATTGGATATTTTATTGTTGTGACGAAAGCAGCCACTGGTTTGGAAATGTCAAAATTACTTGTTTCATTCCAGTTCAGAATGAAAACATTAAAAAACCTATCAAAATACAAGTATGAAAGAGAAACTCCTACTTTTGACTAACTTTAGTACTTTTTAGGTGGTAGGGAAGAGATAAGAGAAGTACTTAGAATGTATACCAGTCAAATCTATTTTTCTTTTGTTAGGTAATGTAGGTCTAAAACAGAACAAATAATTTAAAAACATTTAAAAAGCTTAGTTGATCTGCTCAGGCACATCTGTCCCTTCTCTTTCATTATTGACGTGAGTGGCTTAATATACCATTAAAACAAACTCTATTTTAAAATATATATAAGACCTGACTCCTGCAGTACACTGACTGATGTCCTATGAATTCCAGCTCAGGCCTCACCAGCCATATGGACTCATACTGTGTTGTTCATTAATATTGAATCCAAAAGTTCTCAGTGAAAGCTTAGAGACTTCTGCCTCTCTCGGTACAGGAACACAGCATATCTACCTTAGACATTGTCAGTCCTAGAGGCCGACTGTTGTTTGGAATAAATAACTGGGATAATACAACATTCATGCGTTAATGTCGTTAGCAGTAATAAGAAGTTCTCTGATAAATTCATCTATAGGATCGTCTGGGAAGCGATGATGGTCCAGTAGTTTTTATTTCAGATGTATCATCAGCCGATACCATCTGCTCTTCCTTATATCCTATCCTGATGATGCTCCCTGTCTGAAGTCTGCTTGCCACAAGTGTTCCTCCACACCCTGCTGTTGCTTGTGATTGCATTCTGGTCCTGCTTTTTGATGTAGGGTGACTCTGTGGCCTCTCATCCACATATGGCATGAAAGAACAACTCTCATCTCATGCAATTCACACACAGAGATTGATATTGATAGGAGAAGAGGAGAAATATTTTAACATGGGTACTCAAAATAGTGACCTCCTTCTTCAGCAGCTAACAGAAATAGGTTTTGCCTACATTTTTCCCATAGGTGGATTAGTTTAAAATTAATTGCTGAGGAAAGCCTTGTTTTAGTACTATGTTTTCATTTTTTAGCAGCTGGAAGAAATAACCTCTTTTCAGACCTTGAAAACCTGTTTAGAAGCACAGGCACTGAACTTCAGTTTTGACAGTGATGAGAGTGAACATGTGCTGGGAAGAAAGGTGTACCCAGGTGGTCCTCAGGCCTGCATCTTCCCTGAGACTGGGAGGTGCGTGGGGAAAGCCTTTTTAGATGTTTTGTGCAACAAGGCCTGAGCGTGCCAGTAATGCCAAGATCGATAGGAGAGAAGTCCATCCAAGGCTATTAAATACTCTGGTTCACAAAATCATTATGCCACAAATCACTGCAAGTGGGGAGGGTATTCTAGGGAAGTACTACTATGTATTTTTTGACATGTATGCTGTATTCTGGAGAGGTATTACTCTAGGTACCCATACTTCTCCTGGGCCATCCTCCATACGCTGCCATTAGAGACTCAGTACTGAGTGAGATGCATCACTGGTCTGATCAAATATGGCAATTCTTGTGAGTTGTTTGTTTGTTTGATTGTTGTTTTTTTTAAAATATTAACAGTACTGGAGCATCCGCACAAGATCCATAACATAATCTGTCTGCCTGTGGGAAACGTACCTAATTTAATAAACTGTCATTACTGTACAGTCCCAGAGACAAGTATCGTCGGCCCATTGCATACTTCCTAGTGACTGTAAATTTACAACCAGGCATGTCTGCAGTTAAGTGAAGTGGTAGAGGTATGCATTTAACTAATTATTGATGGGCAGATTAAAATAACAGCTCACAAATTCCATGTAGCAAACCAATACTCTCAGAACCATTTGCTGAGTCTCAGAAGATGCTTGGAAAGGGTGAAAAAGGGTGAAGTGTGCCTAAATGAAGATTTCCTTTTCGTGGGGTGCTGGGAGTGACACAGGAGAAGCCTGGTCCCCTTTGTTCCCTATTGAGGATCCTCCGAGCAGGAGCAGTCAGACTTGTTTGGAGGATCTAATATCTGATGTGAAACAAGGAGCGCATGTATTGTGCCTGTCGCCAGCGGCTCTATTAGAAACAATTGGTCCTTTTCCAAGGCTACATGGCGCGTGATGTAATTCCATTTTCTTCCTGACTGCAGGAAAGGAAAATCAAGTAATTAAATGTGAGAAATCACCAGCCAGGGGGGCCCTTTCTGCTTGGGTGGATTTCTCAACATAGTTGCCCAGCCGCAAAAGCCAGAAGCCGACCCGGGGAAAGACGGCACGGCTCTGGACAAAAGCATGACACTGCCCATGAATGCACTGCGTACCAAACACAGTTTGTTGTCAGGAACTGACAAGCCAGCCATGTCCAGCTCAAGTGGCCCTACTTCCCATTGGCTTGAAAAGGCCTGCCGGTGAGGAGGCTTTGGTCACAGCGCTATGCTTTGCGCTCCCGGCCCCATTGTCCTGGGGCCACAGGTCCCCGGTGGGAGGCGTCACCACCCTCTCAGAAGGTGACCAGGGGTGGTGGGACTGGGGGATGGAAATGGGCTGGGGGTGTGGGAGGGGGGGTCCTGAGGAAAAAGTGTCCTCCAGCCAGGAGCAGCCTTGGTCACAACAACCTCGTCTCCCAGTTTTGGCTTCCTGGCCTTTTGCAGCTTTAAAACCTGTATTTGCACCACATCTCCCTCTTCTGCAGGCTACGGGACATCACGGTTATGGCATGCATAAAATCTTAGTGCCGAGAAGCATTTATTTGGGTTTTACGAAAACCTGTAGCAGAATTCAAATGTTATGTATGTGGGTAATAAAGAGTCTTATCATATATAGCCTTAACTTTCAGAAAGCCCGCACTGCCTAGAAGTGAATGAAACTCTGCAAACAGGCAATAAACCTGCGGAGAATTTGAGCCACAAGTTTGGTGGTAGAACTAAAGTCATTTTAGTTCACTTTGATTACTCTTTTTAATAGGTAGCTTACGAGGAGACTATCACCTGTTTTTTATAAGTAACTATGTTTGACATTTCAATTTCGTTCTTACAGCTTTTAATACATTTTTTATCTTGTACTCTTCTACAGATAATTTACTTCCCAGTGTTTCTTTGTAATAGCAACCGGAATGGAAAAAAATGTTCTCATTTATGTGTAAATTTTGTTAACAAACTCATCTGCATAAATCACATTTCTTCCCAAGGATTTTATTGTGAGGTAGCTGCTTTTTCACTAAAGTTAGAACTTTAAAACAGCTTTCAAAATCAGCTTGAAAGTAAATTACAATGAAAATAAGATCAACACAACAAAACATTTTTATTTTGGCTTTAAAAAATAGAGGAGAAAGAATCAAGGCAATAAAGGGTGTTAAGGCCAAGGAAATTGTTTAATACTTATGTGTTGTTTATGGGGTTTTGAGGGTTATAAAGCCTGTGACTACATCCTTGTGCATTTTTCAGTAATCGAAAGGTGCGATCTATTGTGTCTTGTTTAAGCATACTTGAAGAACATAATATGGAAAAAAAGAACTCCTTATATCCATTTGTTCCTTCCGAGTCTAGATATAAGATTAATTAACACAGAACAAGTTTCTTTGCCAGGCTGGCAAAGTGACAAAAATTGTGTCTCAGGTTAGGACCTTTTGTTCTATCACCTTCATAAAAAGTGTGAAATGGCATGAATGTGAATCAAAATGTGGGTATCTTTACAGTATCAAACTGTAAAGCAAATTCATTGGTATTGTAGGCAAGGCTGCTTACTGGTGCTGCTGTTACTTGCTCAGAGGTTCACTGGTTCTGACTGGAGACAAAGGCTATGGAAATCTAAAATCATTTTGGTAATGACTTTTTTATTGCCCTTGACATTGTGACTGGCACTCCCTGCTTCGGGTTTCAGTTAAGCCTCTGCAGAGTGCTCTGAGCATTGAGCAAAGATGTTAATTTAAGATCATTTCCACAGATCTCTTAGAATTATCAGTAAATTACCCTATGTGCTGATTTCAGAGAGGGCAGTATCATTTGTCCAGTGCTCACTCAGTGGTAGCAAAGATGGATAATTTGAGAAAGTCACAGTTTCAGGTATCTCTTCTCCTGATCAATAAATAAATAATGCATCCCTGAGTGACAAAACCATTCCTTCCTGGTAAACACAGCAGAATATGCCTTTTCATGTACAACTTTACCATGTTAAATATAAAATACTAATTACAATACTGTGGTGAATGCTGCAATTTCATGTTATTTTTATGTACGCATAATACTGTTTAGCTGTTTTGAATGTCTTAGTATAGTAGCCAGTCTCTCCAGTCTAGAAATGCACAAAACTCATAATTGGCTTGTAAACGCTTTATAGAAGCTCTACGCTCATTTCCTCCGTAGCCTTCAAAGATCTAGCATAATGACTATCTGGAATGAATTCTGCTCCTTGTTTTAGTAGCAGCTGCATCTGTGCATGGTTAAACTTAACTGTTAAAGGTTACATAGTGGAATTACTTTTTCAATAACATAAAAATATAAGAATTTTAGCTGGTTCTGATTCAATGTCTCCTTCAGACAGCAGTCATCAAAAATACCTGATCTGTAGAAAGTCAGACCTAGGTTTTTAAGAATCTTAGGTATTTACAAGAACTATTTCACCTTGGCAAACCAGTGACTCAAAGCAAGTTGTGTAAAGCAAGGATCGTAATACTGGCCAACCTGGTAAAAAATTCCATGTTGTCAGTCCTGCCTTTCGGACTTCCATTCTGTATTTCGCTAAACATGATATGTGATACTAGAATTATTTTTTATTACTATATATGTGATGTGAAAACTGATTGGTGTTACACGTGGATCACCGAATGTAGTTTCTAAACACTGTAACATTTTGAAATTTTTAGAAATGCAAATGCCACCTAAATGAAAACCAGAATCTCTTTTCCTAAATTTTTCAATTTTTTTGCCTCTATTTTTTCCCAAAAATATTGGACTACTGAATGCTACAAGGGAATTTAATGTTAATTAGGCTTATTTTATAACAAATGTATATGCGCATTGTACTGGAAGAGTGATTGGGACGGTTAGCTCCAYGAGAAAATATTTAAACAAATGGACAACAGTCTGAAAAATCTGACAGCGATAAACTGTAATTAATCCAAAACTTTGACCACTATGACCTGATTTTAGTTTCTCCATGCTTCATTATTGCCATTGTTATTCTAAACTTCTAAGAATCATTAATGGGTTTTCTTTAAAATATTTTTTTCATAGTTATATTTTTATATTTTTCCTTTCAAGTGGTTCAAGCTTTCCCTACCATTTTCTCATTCTCTCTACAGCCATGCACTATGCAAAAGTGTATGGATCATTTCCATATCCAAAATACACTGGAGTGAGAGGAATAATGTGTAGAAATTCTACCTTAAATCAAATGCAAGTTTAAATCTAGTTGCTTAAGATTCTAAAGGGACAAATAACAGTGGAAAGCAAAAGACTGGTGAGAGATAGGATCTGTTCATAAAACCTGTATTAAGAGTCTATTAGTAGCCAATTTTCCAGAAGTGATGAGCCATCATTGCTTTTTGTTAAAATCAGGCCTTTTGGAAAAAAAGATGGCTAATCTATATTTTTATTTTGAATTTTTATTTTAGATTCAACATTTTTAAACAAGGATTCCTACAGTCAGATTCTAAAATTCATGTTAAAGCATTTGGCTCTGAATACCTGTCTTTTCCAACGAGTTAAGAAATACATCCTCGAAAAAAGACAGCACACTGCCTTTTTTTTTGCTGCCTGTATATGTATTGATGGAAACAACTGTTGTTTTTCCTGACTGTGAGCATAAAGGAGAAGCCCGTTTTTGCTGACCACAGAAAAATAAAGGGAGAATATTATTTAATCAGTTTTATTTTCTAAGCACTGTCGTTTTAAAAAGTTGAAACAGAATTTATCTTTAGGGCAAAGTGAATTTTAGGCCATGCTTCAAAATTGGCTTCTCTGCCATTTGTCTGCTATTGCGCACACTTAAGCAAATGTGATTTAAACACTGCTCAGCTCTGCGTCATTTATAGGACCTGGTGTGTCATCTCTGAGCACAAAGAGCGTTCAGTGCTGCACCAAGGTTACAGTGCCATGAGCAGTGATGAGCTAAAAGCCTTTGGAAGAATGTGAAAGAACTAAGTAGAAAACCAGCCATGAGGAAATGGACTTCTACTTATTTTTATAAATACATTGTTGAGTAGCATATGTACAATGAAAGGAGAGAAAGGAAAGAATATCCCCTTTCTATATGTTTACCATTGTTGCCTGAGCCAACTTTAAGATTTCCTTTTGTTCTTCAGTATGTGATCCAACTTTAAAAAGACCTCTAGTTTTTGATTTACAATTGTCTGAGTTAAGATACAGTAAGAAAATGAAAGGCAGATGTCTCACACCTTAAGTCAATCTCTAAGAGTATTTTAGAGCTGTACAGCATATCCAAGGTTCTGACCTTCCTTGGCAAAGCTTAATTTTCCCACACCTGCAGCTTTGCTGTCTTTTTTTTTTCCAGTCTCACAATAAGCGTAGCTAAAACAAGCATTCCAGTGTGCATGAATAGAGCACACAGTAGGCAATTTGGGGACTCATTCATCACCGATCAATAGAACCGCTTGGATAGTGGATGAGATAGCAAACCGTTTGATTTATTACGTCCAATGTAATAATACATGATTTTAAAAGAAATTAAAACCACAAAACTAAAAACCTTTATCTTATTTATTAACCACTGATAGAAGTAATAAATAAACACTGCCATTTCTTTAAAAATATCAGTCAGCTTTGTCTGCAAAGTGTGATATCTTTTCTTGAGAGGTGTAAAAATGATGGGTTTTTAAAATGATTGGGGTTTTTTTGTTTTAATATTTTTACTATAAAGATGCTGCTACGTACAATTAGTAAAATGAATATACATTAAGAAAACACAGCAACAGAGATTCCACATGTGCTAGAATATGGCAAAACTCTTTGGTCTCAGTTTGTTCTTACGGAATAATTTATCCCTCTTGTAAAAACATTGAAGTTATCAAGCTACAGCATATAGTATCCTATATAATAACATCAGAAATTAATGGACCCTGAAATATGCATGAGGAAAGTTGGAATAATGACTACCATTGATTATAAACATTTCTTCTTGAAAACAATGGTTCTTTACCTTAAATGGAAGACTCACGTCCAGAACATTTTTCTCAAGACTTCAAAAAAGCCAGAAAAGAGAGAGCGTGAGTTTGACACACCCCCCCCAAGATTTTCTCTTCAAATTACACTTAATTTTAAAACAAGGTGACAGCTAAATATTGCAACAATATTTCCCTAGTAATCTGAGACAAACTTATCATTATTTTCTGAGTAAACTGAGGAACTGAAGGCGCTCTCATCTTCTTCATATGTGTTTTGGATCAGCAGTGCATCCCAGCAGTAGAAACTAGTATATGGAAAGCCAATGAGGTATTCAGTCACAAAGAACAGAAACCATAACTAATGATATGCCTAGTTTGTGGTTTTAAACAAAGACATATTATTTTTCATCAAAAATTATCTTTAGAAAGGAGCTGTTTTGTTCTAGTATTTCAAAAGCAACAGAATTAAATTTTGCAGGAAGGAGGGAGAGAAATTCTCTGAAGACAGAGACGAATACTGTGTACCAAAGCTAACAGATATTAAAATAGATACAACTGCAATGTATCTGCCACATGTAATAAATGCAAATTATATTGTAGAAGATTTATTTATTGCATAGAGAAGTCTTCATGAATTTTGAACTTCTGCAAATTATTTTTTCTTTAATTGTGAGTGGTCTCTGAGTAACCTTTGATACAGTCTTTTACCTGAAACTTCCCTGATGTTTTCAAAGGTGTGGGTTTTTTTACTACTAAAAATAAGTACGTTTGTCATGTCCTTATTTGTCAATTTAAGGCTTTTTTTTTTTTTTTTTTTTTTTAAGATATTCCAGAATAAGACTGTATTTTACCCTTGCTTTCTTTCACACATCAACATTTTCCACCTGATCTCTATGGTTTTTTACAGAGAGATTTTTTAAACTTTAACAAAATGGTTTATTTCTGAATGAAAAATGCCAGATGATACACTTAGCACAAAATATACGTATGATTATAAACAGCTAGGACTGATATCTGTCATGGAAATCAGGCTCCATAAAGGAAAAATGGTTTTGACTCTTTTCCAGGGAAAATATATTTTGGCAGTTTGGTGACAAGACTAAAAATCATATGCTGCCTGTGAACGGGTTTTCAAGTGTGTTGTTGTTAAGAGGTTAATCCTGTACCCACTCTTTCCAGTGTTGCAGTAGTGACAGTACTTCTCTCTCCAGTGGTACAGAATCAGGCGCCAGACCAGCAAAATGCACTTTGAGGTTGTTGGTACACATGTACATATATGTAATGGGTTTGCAGAATGCAAATATCTTAAGTGATCTGCTTCCAAACATGTTAGAACATTACAAGGTCTCATGAAAATAAACTCTTGCAATGCTCAAAGAGAAAAATGTCCTGTGGCTAAAACTGGGAGTAGGAACTTTTGGCTCATTCTTTGCTGTTCAAACTCATAGTTTACTTAACCTAGACCTTTGAGGAAATGTTTCTTTTTTGGTTATTTTCAATTAGCACTCAGCTTTTCATAGAACACAGAGGACATAAAAACAGTGCAGTTTTCCTAAAGAGCCTTCCTAAATGGCTCAGAAAAGATCTTGCTGCTTCGAAAATGCCTTACAGAATAACTGGGTTTTTTAATTTGACATGATGATGAGCAGGAACCTTTCTGTGTAAATTCTTTCTATAGGAGAGCAGGGAGAAATATGACTGCTTCTTTCACTGTCATATATTCAATAACAGCGATGAAAAGAGAAATTGCAGGAATTTTTTATCTGCCATTTGTTTTTAATCCAATTTGGGGAAACAAAATATTTCTGAAGTTTCTCACTGTCTGCATTCAGTGGAGTCAAAACTCTCTGTGGTGAGGGCTCTGTGAAGTGATCAGCATTCCCATGAAAAGTTTTGCACTTGGGGAAACAACGTTTTCTGACAAATTGTTTTCTGACATGATCTCTGTTTTATCTAGACTAGCTCCATATCTTCATTATTAGTACTTGCTAGACTCCTTCGAATTAAAAGACCACAATATAGTGTAGAAGTATCCTGCCATCAGGTCAAATACTGGTTAATGGGCCTTTCTTACAGAACTCACCAATTTACTCTGATTCCCCATTACTTTTTTGGCTGAATAGTATACATATCCTGAATACACAGCTGTATTCAAGAAGCTTAAGAGCTAATTGAATTGTTTTATAGGAAGGAACTACCTTCTATTGTAAAGACATAGCATTATAAATGCTGCTATATTTATAATGATTTATTTTATGCATTCCAGATTTCTCTAATGCACATATACAATGACCAGAACTGAGAAGGGTTTAGAAATTTAGAGATGACTATTTATGAAATAGGAGAACAGACTGGAAGTTCAAGTTGAGCTATGTGAAAATAATTTTAGCCATTGTACAGGATATTGCTTTTTTTCTTTGATTTCATTATAGCAATTTGCGTTGAGACTAAATTGGCAGAGTTAATTTGTGGGCAGAACTGTAGTGTTGCTTTTTATTTCAGAATCCCTGAATTTTATTACAGATTGATACAGATAAGAACATTAATGCTGGTAATAATAAAGATTACACAAGTTCAAATTTAATTATGTGAAAAATGACTACTCCTTTACAGTACATCTGTCCCACATGTAAAATCATGTGGTACAGCATATATTCAGTTAACAGACACATATGAACTGAAGATCAAATGTTATTTGTAATATAACATGCTCCAAATAATTTTTTGTGTAAGAGAAAAAAAATAGTATGCTCTGCCTACCTTATTGTTAACCAGTTGTCTACACATAGCATCTGTTTACATTAGTAATGTAATTGCTGTGATAATAAGCTCATTGATTTAGTATCTAAGGAAATAATCAGTCAGGACATCACATTTGTCTTGCTTTACTTGACAGACTATCTTCTACACTGAACAGACAATGTCAATTCTTGCCATTGTTTCAGAGAAATGGAGCAACAAGAAACCCCAGAAAGCTCTCTTCTCTTTGCCAACTATTGCCATAAAAATGTTTGCTGCGGCTAACTGGTATTGGACAAATTTAATTTTAACAGTGGCACAAGGCCAGTACAGTTTAGTGCAGGAAAATTGTGTTTCTTTTGTTATTCAGGCAGTACGACAGCCTTATCTTTCACTTGACAGTTAAGCAGAAAGGGACTGTGAAAAACTAAAACTGAAATAAAACAAAGACACAACTGGGAAACTTTGGTTAGCTGACTCACTAGGAATTTTTTCCTTTTTCTAAGCATTTTTATGTGAAACTGTATAAACAAAGTCTCCTTACTAGGACTTAAGAAGCACTTTACAAGATTGTAAGATGTCTATGTACTTSGGTTTACTTCCCAAAATCACAGAGGAAAAAAATCTATCAATCAGGAGTGTTAAAATAAAGAACAATCCCAGTTTTATGATTTTTTTTTTTCTTTATCTCATGGACAGTGTTACCGTAATATGTCCTCCCTGCTGCAACTTTGGATTTCACAAGCTTTCAAAAATCCATGGTCCATAGAATGAGTTCATGGGGTGAAATCATAGAGGATCAGGTTGTCTTGACCCTATGTGATGTTCAAGATAGGGAGGAGGACAAGAGTCTGTCCCCTCCATCTGCTCGCGGCCCATGAAGACCAGTATTCACCGCAAGGCCTGTAGACAGCCGTGCTGAATGACTTCTGTGCCTGGACTTTGTTGTAGATGGAATGGGGAGCAGAGAGCAAGAGAAGTCTCATTCCCCTGTGGAGATGAATCATGAGTTTATAGACAGCACAGCTGAACTCGTATCATATACAACATCGAACAAACAATACTGCTCTCACTATATAGCACCAATACATTCCAAGACCTCTTGTCTTTAGAGGGTGTCTTAAAAATACTGTTATTAGTTATCATGTACTTCACAAAGAAAGTTAATCTCTAAACATTTTAGAGAGGAAGGGAAGGAACATTCTTCCTCTTTTAAGGATAAAATTAAAAAATACTTCTAAAGTATTATATAGCATGGTGTGCTCTCCAGGAGATGAACCGAAAAAGTAAATTTACCTCACTTCACCTCAACATCAGAAAAAGTTCAGGTTTCCTCTCCTCTGCATAGCCTTTGTTTTAACTGCAAGTGGGAAGAAGACTTACACTGTGGAAGAGCCAGTAGAAATGAAGATATGCAAAACTAAGCCCTTATCATGGAGTGTTAATTACCTATGCGGTAGTTGTATTTACAAGATGAGAGCAACCAAAGACAGGTTGTTCTTTGTTTCCAAACCAGATGTGGGGTAGCAGAAGTGTGGCCTCACAGCTCATCTAAATTCTGAATTCCGGCAGGCTGACAGCTGCTGCCTTTCTGCTGATTAAGAAACACTGACAAACATTTTTTTTTTCTTCTTTTTCCTGCAGCAAGACTTTCTTGGCTGCTTATACTTGTAAACTCAAAAATCAGCTCTTCCCACTCAGTGTTTTTAACTGTGATTACTAAAAAGGAAGTATTATTAAATTGAAGAGAGGCAAGGTTTGGATGAGATGTTCTGGGAGGTATAATCATATACCATGTATTTACTGATGTATCACAAAAAAATGCCAATTACAATTGAAAAATGTCCTAATTTTTTTCCCATAACTCTCCTGGACAGAAGCCTTGAAAAGTCTCTCCAAAACGAAGTCCTTTCTTGTCAGACAAATTAAGTCTATTCAGTTGCGGTCCCTTAGGGGACTGCTGGCAGAGTTCAGAGCTGACACAGGTCCAGACCCCCTTCTGCTCCACGTAAGGTAGAAAATCTGTGTTTCTGTTTTAACTTGCAGGATAGTATTCTAGGTCTCTTGGTGTTCTTCCACTTCTCAGAAAAAAATTCAAAAGGACACGATGCTGATGCTGCCCAAAACAGTAAGTTTGAGAAATGTGGATGCTTATGGGTATTGCCTCAGTGTGGGCAATATGCTGCTGTGGATCTACATTCACTTGTCATCTGGGAGAGATTTGGTAGGGTACCTTCATATTAAGAGTTGCACATCGCTTGTACTTGTTGTATTTGCACAGATGTACTTGTTCCAATCCCAGCTGAACATTTATTCTTTCTCTAATATTTCCTTTTGGACTGAAATGAAGATTTGGCAATATGCGAAGAAGTACTGTGTGTTTGTCACCATGCTAACAGTTTTCACAGTGCCCTTTCCTGAAGTTGGATTATCTAGTTCGAGGTATACGCCCAAGCTATAAATGAACATCTGCTATATGGGTAGGCTACGTATATTGAGTATTTATTTATTTATATACATGCACGTGCATATACAAACTTTATTGCTGTAATCTGAAAGAAATTATATAGATGTCCAAAGTAAGAAATGTATTTCATCAGATTTAAATATATTTATTTCAGTTTTAATGTTCTTCCTCTTTCCCAGAAAAGTGTTTCTACTAAAGCAGTTTTACTGAGATACAAACAAGCTAGTCATGAGATTCTGCACCTTACACACCTACAGCCTCATAAACTGGGACTGGAATGCAAGTTTTCTTCCTACTGGTTGGTACCTAACCAAAATGGTTGCTCTTCTTCCTATGACAAGGGATTTTAGAAGGTTGAATCAAAATAAAAGATATGCATCTGGATAGCTGTACTGGATAGCTGATAGTAGCTTAAACAGTAGTGAAATATGGCTTAACGGGTACTAACCAAAGAGGGTAGAAGGCATCCACATCCTCTAAAGGCATCCACACTGATTGCAAACAGGTTTTACCTAATGATTTCCACACAGGGAAATTCTGGAGTGATATTAATTTTAACTTTTTTTTTTTTTT
>JAYKAV010000469.1:71442-91854 GCA_035582835.1 Phoebastria nigripes | reverse complement strand
TTATCAACATTCTTCTCATACTAAATCCAAAACACAGCCCTAGGAAGAAAATTAACTCTATCCCAGCCAAAACCAGGACACCTGGCTGCTCCCAGGCCCATCACAGGAGCTATCAGCCCACCAAAGACCCATCTGCACCAGCCCAGGGGAGCAGAGAGGCCCAAGGGCAGGCAGGAAGCCAAAGTAGGGACTCGGAGAAGGGGACTCAGTGTCTGGGTCGCTTCCACGGCTGTGCCAGGAGATCTTCAGCTCCATGATCCAGGTGTGAAACCATCAGATGAGTCAACAGGAGCAACCATCTGAAGAACCTTTCACCCTGAGGGGGGTCACTGCCCAGGGGTATGGGACACAGTATAGGATGCAGGGGAAGAGCATTTTGGGATTGCATAGGACTTCTTAGGACGTTTAGGGGAGGAAGGAAAGGCAAGGAAAAGGATGGATCTTGATGATTTGGGGAGGACCAAGTGTGGGAAAACAGCAGGATAAGGAGATAAAAAGGGCTGGCTGCTTGCAGACTGGTCAATCCTCTTGACCAGCCATGCCCTGCACGTGGTCAGAGCAGTCTGTCCTGTCTTCTCATTAAACTCCATTGTCAACTCTTGTCCTGTCTGCGGGGCTCTCTCGCATGTGTGTGTGTCTGGGGGTCTAAGTGCAGCCCCTGGAGTGGGACCAGGGCTTGGAGGCCCGTGTCTCCATGGTGGCAGCAGCTGGAGGAGAAGCGGGTGTGCGAGCATGTGTGTGCGTGCTGGCGAGTGGATGAGGCCGCGGGCATTGTTCATGTTTGCGTGAGCGCCGAGTGTGCCTGTGTGTGCTGATCTGTGTGGCTGGTGGTGTGTGTTTATGTGTGGGGTGTATAGGTGTGTGCATGTGTGCCTGTGTGTGCGTGCCTGCTGGGAACACATGCTCAGCCTTGTTGCTGGTTGGACCCAAGGGTGCAGAGCTGCGGCAGCCTTGCCAGTTTTAGCTCCCTACCTAACAGTTTGTTGATTCACTCTTAGGTTAAAGGAATTAGATCTCTAACTCTCATCATCCTCATGCTTTCAGACCTATTATATTTATGTGATTTAGTATGAGATTCATTGCACTTGACTGTAGCCATCTGAAAGATTATGCGTCTACCTTCTGCTGTTTGTCTAGCCCTCCTGTTATAATTGTTGAAGAGGGAATGTACCACGGCATGGAAAGAGTGCCTAAGGTAGATGGGATGAATCACCCTGAAGGGACCTCTTTACTTTCATTGACTAGAGAGGGCTCCTAAATGATAACCTTAGACTAGATATGGAATTTTTAGATGGCTAAAGTAACATGAATTTAATACTTAGTAACTTGAAGTTATAAACAGCATTTTGATGTTGTAATCAGTAATTTGAAGTTATGGGACAGATCTTCCCTTCAGTGTTTGCAGACAGAATGATCTTAGATCTGATTAAGATGAAGCCACATGGGCCTTCTTGTCTTGTTCTCCTTGTCTCCCAAGTCCCTTGTCCTTGACAAGAAATCTTTACTAATGAGAGAAGACAGCAATGAGACTGTGAAAAGCTAAGAGAAAGGCCAAATTCTGTAACCTCTCCCCTTTCCTTATTAAAAAAAAAAAGTAAAAAATGGATTATACTAATTTTGTAAATTTCTGCTTTCTGTGGAGACCTTTATTTCTATTTTGAGAAACAGAATGTTATGGTCAGTCAGAGACAAATAACGAGAGCAAAGACTGCACAAAAGCCACACTGCCTTTGTAGATAAAATCTGTATGAAGATTCAAGGATTTTGCACTTGATGATGCATTGATTTCAGTTTGCCTAGTAGAAAAGTATAATTTAGCATCACTGGGGATCCTAAGGTCAAGAAGTCCTTGGAACAAAGAATTCCAGTGTTTGAACCCTCTTATGAACTAAGGTTGTCTAGACAATAATGGAGAATATTAGCTACACTGTCTAAATTAGGATTGCTGCTTAGGTGTTGTAGCTGTGTAGTTTAGACACTTACTATAAGAATCAGATTCTGGAAGCCCTGGATAAGAAGTAGTCTGATTAACTTACCACTTTCAGTAATTTAAGCACAATAGTTGTTATATTGCTTACATTGTATCCCATAGTCTTGATAGTCCAATGACTTTCTCTTCAGAGAAAAATCCATTATGATTGCAGGAAAATTTTGAGCTAGAGTGCTACACACTGGCTTACTCTGACATTTCTGAAAAATAAAGAGAAAAAAATGTAAGTGTGAATTTACTATAATTTCAGAAACCTACAAAGATTTTTATTAGGCACGAGACATTTGGTCATGTTTTTCTCCAAAGCAGATGATTTGTGCATAGATCTATTATTCTGTCTTAATATTTTTGACAGCCTTTTATAGTCAGCACCTTGAAGTTTTGTTGCCTCTACAAAGGTAGCAAAACATAAGAAAGATCTTTTGTGGGCTCCTTACACCCCTTCACTGTCTCAGTTTCAGGTTGGCTGTTTTGTGTCTTTCTTTAACTTTCCTTTTATTGTCCAGCTACTGACTACTTCGTTTCAAAGACCATAATTTCACTACTTTACTTAATACATTACCAGAGGAAACATCCCATTTTGATAAATTTTACAGCCTGAGTCAAATGAATAATCTTTCCAAATCTATTTTCTCCCATGCTGTAATTTATTAGTTCCTAATACTGYGATCCATGGCTCATCATTGGATAGGATATCATCTCCATATAGGTTTCTAAGGTAGGCAGAACAAATCACTATCCTAAACTATTTGTGTATCTCTATTGACTATAAATAGAGCTGAGAAAATTATGCTGGACTAAAAAGTCCAACTTTTAGACAGCTAATAGAAAGCAAAATGAAAGCTATCCCACTCTAATTGAGATTAGACATCTCAGTAGGTTTTCTCTACTGGAAATATACAGTCACCTTCAGAGTCTTCAGAAGCAAATTTTCTCCACCTATCTAAAATTGCTTAGGATAGGATGAATCATCTTCCTTAGGTATTCACGATGTTTCATTCACCAAAGAGTAGTGTATTAATTTAGACCGGATATCTAAATTTAGATGACTAAAGTTAGATGAAATGAGTCCCACCAAAGCAYTTCTACCTTTGCTGAAAGAGTCTATGCATGAATCAAGCTTCAGACATTGATTCTTCATATTATTTTAGTTAGCTTTATTTTTAATCTTGCAACATGCTTTTAGTGGCTTTTAGTCTAACTTTCATAGATGTTACTTTGGTGTAGATTAGATCAAAATCACATTCAACAATAATAGCGAAATGTGGGAAAAAGCACGTTTTCAACTGGCTCAGCTATTTGGAGACTGTGATAAATTGGGTTTACAAATGAAAACACTTTACAAGTGAGGAAGCCATCATTGCTGGTGCTAGTGCTTAAAGAAAGCCATGGAATTTGTCCACTGAATTGATTACAGAAAATAAATTTTGTTCCAATAGATGTGCCAGGACACAAACACAGAAATATAAAGAGGTCTCCACCATGTTAATGAAAGTATGGTCAAGGTATATGTCAATAAAACCATTTGTTATAAGTGCTATTCTAAACCTTATTACGGTGCAGAAAACTGTAAGTATTAGAAGTTAAAACTACTACTCTTGATGGTGTCTGACATGCAATATTTCCAGCAAACACTATAAAATCAGATAATAAGATAACTTGTATGTCTTGCAGAAAAGCATATGCTTTGATAAACCTACTCTGCTTTCCATAAATCATGTATGTTCATCATAACAAATTTGTAATTTCAAGTCTTTACAAAAGAACAACATTGATGTTCATGTTAGTTAATATACTAGGATTTATTCCTAGCAAAAGATATGATCCTGTAAAATTTTGCATAAAAATGTGCACCTGCAAAACACAAAAGCACACCAACCTGGATGGTTTCTACACATTTTGCCCTAATAGATGCTCAATAAATGTATTTACAAGAAAATGACTGATTGAAACAAGGAAGTCATTGGAGGGCTTTGAATATGATGATTTCTATGAGTAGATGATGCATATTTCAACGTTCAGGAGTTTAATTTTGGGGTTCAATTCAGTGTCTTCTGTAGAAAGTCTGATAATTCACCTCCACGTACTGGAAAAATATTAGATCGACTCAGATGAATGGAGTCTTAGATAAGCAAGATTATTTTTACTATGCTTGATAGTCATAACATAACCATAATTTGAATCACAATTTGAAGAACARTTGTTCTAATTTGTGGGATATGTCCATATGTTTTAACTCAACATTAAAATCAACAAGGCATGTCTTACACACCCCTCTCCTAATATTTTGATTCCTTTCAGCTGACAAGATCTGAACTACAAGATGGGAAACTCCAGAAGACTTCTAGATGTACTCTTTGTATCATATTGTTCTTTTGTTATCCTATTGAATGATGAGTGAAAACAAYTTTGACCATGGCAGGTTGGATTTCTCGTGTGTCATATCATTCTCAGATGATAAAATGACAATTTCACTGAAACCATAGAGAATTGACACTTTCCATCCTAGTCTGGTGTGCCTTGTTCACAAAGCTCTGTGGAGCTCTGAGGACTGAGTTGGTCCCAAGACTTGTTTACAAAAAGTTCCCAAACTGCAGCCTGGGAAACATGGAATAACAACCAAGCACATTGAAATTCTATTAGCCAATGTTGCAGATGGTGCATTACTGCTGGGGAAGAGAGACAGTTGCTTAAAGAAAAGTCATTCTCCATAGTGATAGCCTTGTCATTGTAGGACACGGAAACACAAATTGTCCTTGTTTCTCAATATGTGAGATACTGSGAGCAGTCTGCCTTGTGTGTGACTGTTTTGGGTTTCAGTGTTGCACTGTCAAGCATAGCCTGCTGTCCTCTGTTTGGAAATAGATGCTGGATTTGAAATATCCATTTGGTTTCTATATATTCAACCATTCGTTGAAAAGGTCAGATTATATCATCAGCTAACCTTATAATCTCTTTTGCCAGGAAATCTAAAACCCAAATAAATTGGGCATCCCTGCATTCACTGCTTGGTTTACACCCTAGAAGGCAGTGTTTTCATTTATAACAGTACTCCAAAATTCCCAAATATATTTCAGATTCCATCTGTGTTTCTTGAACTCATAAGTCTGTTTGGGAGGGGCAATTGCTCACCTGTCCATCCAATTCACACACATATACTTGAAAAAATCTTTCCTTACCTTCTTCACTAAACTTTGTGCAAATCTGTTGTTAATCTACAAGATTGCTTGTACACCAATGCACGTTGTATGAGAAACAAACAGGACGAACTGGAAGCATTGGTCCATTCCCAGAGCTGTGATGTCATTGGTATTAGTGAGACTTGGTGGAATGAGTCCCATGACTGGAGTGCTGGGATGGGGAGCTATAGGCTGCTGAGGAGGGATAGGCAGGGCAGGCGAGGTGGAGGAGTTGCMTATAAGGGAGAAGTTTGACTGTACAGCCTTTACAGTCAGGGATGAAGTGGTTGAGAGCCTCTGGGTGAGGATTAGGGAGATTTAAAACAAAGCAGATGTCATTGAGGGTGTCTGCTATCCATCACCCAGCCAGGATGATAGCACTGATGAGTTATTCTATAGGCAATTAGGAAAAATCTCTGGATCGGTAGCCCTTGTAGTTATGGGAGATTTCAATTTCCCAGACATCAGTTGGGAATACCATACTGCTGTGACAAGCAAGTCCTGAGCGTGTTGAAGCGTGTTGAAGATAATTTCTTGTCACAAGTACTTAGTGAACCAACTAGGAAAGATGCTCTCCTAAACTTGTTATTTGTGAATAGAGAAGGACTCATGGGAGATGTGATGGTAGGTGGCTGTCCTGGCCACAGTGATCACAAAATGGTTGAGTCTAAATTTTTTGGTGTAATGAGAAAAAAGTTCAGCAGACTTGCTACCCTGGATTTCAAGAGAGTAAACTTTAAGCTACTCAGGGAGCTGCTTAGCAGTGTCCCATGGGAATCTGCTTTTGAGGGCTTAGGGGTCCATGAGTGCTGGTCAGTTTTTAAGAATCACCTTTTAAAAGCATRAGAGCAGGCAATCCTGTTGTGTCGTAAGTCAAGCAAGCAGGGCAGAAGACCAGCTTGGCTGAACAGGGAACTCCTCATGAAGCTTAAGAGGAAAAGGAAATTGTATGATCTCTGGAAGCAAGGTCAGGCTTCACAAGAAGATTACAGAGCTGTGGTTCACATATGCAGGGAGACCAAAGCTCAACTAGAGTTGAAACAGACCAGTGTTGTGACGACAAAAAAAGGCTTTTTAAAGTACATTAATAGCAAGAGGAGGTCTAAGGAAAACATTGGAGCAATACTTGATGAAGATAGTCACCTGACAAATAGGGCTGAAGAAAAAGCAGAGACATCCAATGATTTTTTTACCTCAGTCTTCAATACTAATGATAGACCTTGGGCTGCCTGTTCCTCTGAGTTGGAGGACCACGAGTGTGGAACAGTGACTTTCCATTTAGGGACACTGAAATTGTAAGGGACCAGTTGTACCACCTGAATGTTCATAAATCCATTGGGCCTGGTGGGATTTATCCTAGAGTACTGAAGGAGTTAGTGAATGTTAAAGCAGGACCCGACGCAAGGCAAGCAGCTCTGGTGCTGKCACGATCCACAGCGGAGCACTCTAGCACGGTGTACATGGGGGTTTCCTGAACCGAGGGAGCCTCAGGGGGAGCCGAGAGAGCTGCCGGGAGCCCCCAGCTTGTGCGACAGTGGCTGACGAGACCTGGGTGGGGCCAGGAGCAATGGCAGCCAAGGCCCCCCTCTCCATGTATAAAAGAAGCCCTTAGGGAGCGCTAGTAACCAGGACTGCCGTGAACAGGTCGGGCAAACAGGGCATGGTACATCAGCAAGGGCGTGGCCTTGCATGGAAGGGTGTGTGGGAAGGGTGCTGTAGCTCTGCCAGCTTGACCAGGCAGCAATGGTATCCACCCGGCAGAAGGCTATGTCCGCTCTAAACTCTGCAACCGCCACAACTGACGCAGCTTCCCGGACAGAGCTCTGGCGGGAACACGCTGCCACCCAGGTGCCAGGCTGCAGGGTGTGCCCTGCTCTTACACCAGTACCGGCCRGCAGCAGTGAGCACACCTGTGGGAAGCGTGCCCAGTAGAGGAAATCCTCCGCTTAGTGACAGAGCTCTGGGAGGAGGTGAGTAGGTTGAGGAGTATCAGGGAGTCTGAGAGAGAGAGAGACTGCTGGAATCATACCCTACCTTCCCTGAGACAGGCCCAACAGGACACGTGATACGGAGGATTCCCTATCCTCTCTCCACCTGACTGAATGTGGTGACTTAAGGGGTGGGGGCAATGGCAACAAGTTCCTGCCCGGTGCAGCGGGCGCATCTCCTCTGTGACT
Source organism: Phoebastria nigripes (assembly GCA_035582835.1). Classification (NCBI taxonomy): domain Eukaryota; kingdom Metazoa; phylum Chordata; class Aves; order Procellariiformes; family Diomedeidae; genus Phoebastria; species Phoebastria nigripes. The sequence goes on along the minus strand of JAYKAV010000469.1, from coordinate 84,508 downwards.
TCCCCATGTTCCCAGGTGCCCTTACATAATTGGTACAAGGCTCTGCAAGTGGAACCAAACCATGGATTTTAGTAAGGCTTTTGATACTGTCCCTCACAGCATCCTTCTGGAAAAATTGTCCAACTGCAAGATGAGCAGGTACATGGTGCGCTGGATGAAGAATCAGCTGAAAGGCAGAGCTCAAAGGGTTTTAGTGAATGGGGCTACATCTGGCCAGCAGCCAGTCACCAGTGGTGTTCCTCAGGGCTCAATTCTAGGGCCAGCTCTGTTCAATATTTTTATCAATGATCTGGATGCAGGAGTTGAATACACCATTAGTAAGCGTGATGATGATACTAAACTGGGAGATGCTGTTGACTCTCTTGATGGACAAGAGGCCTTGCAGAAGGATCTAGATAGATTGGATTATTGGACAATCATCAATGGCATGAAATTTAACAAGAATAAATGTCAGATTCTGCACCTAGGATGGAGTAATGTCGGGCACAAGTATAAACTGTGAGAGGAGTGGCTGGAAARCAGCCCTACGGAAAGCGATCTGGGGGTGCTGGTTGACAGCAGGCTCAATATGAGTCAGCAGTGTGCCCTGGCAGCCAAGAGGGCAAACCACATCCTGGGGTGTATCAAACAGAGCATAACCAGCTGGTCAAGAGGGGTGATTGTCCCGCTGTATTTATCATTGGCGTGGCCTCACCTTGAGTACTGTGTTCAGTTCTGGGCCTCACAATTTAAGAAGGATCTGAAGGTCCTTGAATGCATCCAGAGGAGGGCAACAAAGCTGGTGAAAGGGCTGGAAGGAATGTCCTATGAGGCGTGGCTAAGGGCTTTGGGTTTCTCTACTTTGGAGAAAAGGAGGCTGAGGGGCGACCTCATTGCTCTCTGCAGCTTCCTGAGGAGGGGAAGTGGAGAGGGAGGTGCTGAGCTCTTCTCCCTGGGATCCAGTGATAAGATGTGTAGGAATCGTTCAAAGCTGTGTCAGGGGAGGATCAGACTAGTTATTAGGAAACATTTCTTTACCGAGAGGGTGGTCAAACACTGGAACAGGCTTCCTAGAGAGGTGGTCGATGCCCCAAGCCTGTCAGTGTTTAAGAGGCATTTGGGCAATGCCCTTAATAACATGCTTTAACTTTTGGTCAGCTCTGAACTGGTCAGGCAGTTGAACTAGATGATCGCTGTAGGTCCCTTCCAGCTGGAGCTATTCTATTCTATTCTATTCTATTCTATTCTATTAATGGCAGAATTACAAATTAGCATAGTGATATTAACAGAATATCACAAAATTCAAGAAAACAAGTAATTTCCTGTTTAGAGAATACTAAATAATCATTTCTGTATTCATTGTGATAAAAATACCAAACAGCACTCTGATGCATGGCTTGAATGGGTTTCTTAAAGCTCTATATCAACCATTTTTACAAGCTCAGTGCAGAAACATTTTGCAAAATGCGGTGGTCAGTGTGGCTCACGAGGTCAGATTAAATGTTTGTAACAATTTCATCTGACCTTAAAAATGTGAAATGTTAATTCCGTGAATAGCTTTATTTTGATTTCTAGTATGTAGAAAGTGTTCATGCTACATTCTCCACAATCTTGCAAGTCTCTCTTTAAAAGTATACAAGATATACTTAAATCAATAAGCTTCTTCCATTACTCCCCAAACAGCAAAGCTATAACAAAAGTTTAAACACCGACTCCCTTAAAGAGTGATATATTATTTTAAAGCTTTTCTTTCACATTATAAGAGTTCCAAAATGCTAATTTGATACTCATCTTTGGAGTACAGTAATATTGTGTCACACAATAAATAATGTATGTATGAAAGAATTTAGATTTGTGTAGTATTAAGTATGTTAGAGTCTACTGTATTCAGGTTCTTACACCATTGCTAGGTTATCTGAACAGCTTCAAGATTTTCAGTTAGTGAGGTGACTTAACACCTGTCATTTAGCAGTRACCTGAGTAGCTCATTCAATTTTGTACTACTCTGACTTTTGTTGAAGGTACTAGATGCTATCACAATACCAACATAGTATGTTATTTTTTGCTGATTATCTTTGAGATCATAAACGAGTGAATGGCATTTCTACTTAAGACTACTTTTATATACTAGAAACGCTCTCAATTTATCAAGTTAATCACAATCTGGTATGAGTCTTTTGCTGTGCATGACAACCATTCTGCTGCCTCTGACACATTTTTTCTGCATGATTCAGCCCTACTATTGGTACTTCAGTATTTTACTTAGTTAATGAAATCCTTTCTCAGGCTGAGAATACATAAAGCATCTATGTAAATATCTTAAGAAAAATAAACTACAAATGATCTTGGGAAATGTTTAGCTTCGGGCTCAGTGGATGTCTTAGAAAAAAAATAGTAGTAAATAGTAGTAAATAGTTAACCTGTGTGTGCAAAAAAAAAAAGTATGTTTAAGTTGGCTTTTTATTAAATCATTTCTAGAACTGGTTCACAAAATTTACAAACTCACTTTTCATAAATATATTTCTATAATCTTTCCTGTAAGGCTATTTATTCAATGCATGTAAATGCTTAGTCTGCTAACCTCTGTGTATATCTGAAATAAACTGTGATTATAGATTAAAAAGAATAATTTTCCTCTAAGGTGTTTCAGCTTTGAATATACATACATAGATACAAACTCAGGCACTCACAGACTGACATAAATTATTCCTAATCTCAAAGTAGCATGAATATACACAGCTCAAGCTATTAAGGCGTGTACAAAGAAAAAATTCTGTTGTTGTTTCTTATGTATCATGAGAAAAACTTCTACAAGGAGAATAATATATATGTAAATAAATTTGGCATAGTTGATATTTATTGAACTTCACGGTTTTCTTTTACATGTCCTGAATGTTGAAATCACTGCTTAATTAGGCTAGATGGAGTAGGTGGAAGGAAAGCAAGGTCGTATTTCTATTAAAACTACTATTATATACACTTTGTAGTTACTGGTTACGCTTATACTGCTTTAATGCAGTGTAATACATATATGCCCCTGCTAACCTTTAATGAGATGACAAAGGTACCCAAAGCAATCTAGCTCTGGCAGCACAGACCTGAGAAAAGGCTAATTTAGTCTGTTGAGCGTAAGGGACAGCAAACAGTTTCAGGCAGAGAGATGAGAGAGAAGGAAATAGGGAGATGATGTAAGATCCAGAGTCTAAGGTTTTTGTAGGAAGCATAGCAAGGGACAAACTTATGAAGTAGCTTTACCATGAGGCAACTGTGCAGATGTTTGTGCTGAGCTTTTYGCAAGTGAAAAGCAGACAGAATATGCCTGAGGGTGTATTTTTTTGAAAATGTAGTGAGTGATGGAGACTGGAATCACTGTCTGAAGAAAGTGGGGAGTCAGCCAGCCAGCTGATGACAGCTGACACAAGATGCTGAAGAAGCTTGGTCTTTTTAGTCCACTGAAGGGAAAATTAAGGGAACTACAGATATATATATATAAAAATAGATTTTTGGAAGCAAACTCACTGAGAAAGGTACAGAGAAGCTCAGAGCCTTGGAGCCGAAAACGTATACACTCAGGGTAGAGATAAGAGGTATGTTTTTAATTATGAGAAGAATTAACGACTTCTTACATTCGATTGTAGGCTCCATCAAAGACTGGAATCCAGTTAAGGGTTTATCTGCATAAATGTAAACATGCTCTTTCCACCTGCCGCCCAGAGCCTGTAAGGCATGTTGTTGATTCAGTAGAGAGCCACAGAACAGTATGACGTGTTGGTACAAAGCTGAGCTGGATGCAATAGTAAGGTCCATTCTTAGTTTTGGTACAAGGTTATGTTAATGCAGCTATAGAGCTTCAGGCTGAAAACTGGCTGGTATTTAACAGCTTGGGAAATGAGTAGAATGAATATCCAACTTCCAATGYACATGTAACCTTGGAGAAATGCTATAGTGAAAAGGCAGATATCATTGATGGCCCACTAGAATAAGCGGATGAAGTTCTTTGAGTTGTGCTATTTAGCAGATAAACCCACATTATCAACATCTGTCTGGCTGTAAAATCTATTACTGTAAGTGAAAACAAATGAAATATGGGAGAGAGCAAATAATGAGGAATGAATGAAAAGTTATTATTTGAATGGCTACATCTGCTATTCGTTACAGTATTTAAAATTATTTCCACCAGCAGAATGATCACCATGCTTTGCCTGAGCTGCTTGTTTGTTTCAGTCTTGCCATGTTGTGATTTGTGTCTGCATGGAAATAAGGAAATCTGTTATTGTCACAGTTTGACAGTGTGTGACAAAATGAAATGCCATAAATTATTTATCCCTTATTCATTATTCTTAGATCCATCACATTCATGAACATTGCTCTCTATAAATTTTAATTCATTTATTCATTTAAATGCATCCCTCCAGAATTTTTTTAGGATTGAAAGAATGAAGATTATGTAAAGCTGAAGTAGCTCTCTCTGGAGAAGCTGGACAAATGGGCAGAGAGTATTATAATGAAATTTAGCTCCATTAAGTATAATTCTTCATGGAATCTACTGAGGTTTGTAAATATAATTCATACTTTTATTTTCTGCATTTTTTCATCTTTGATGCTATTAAATCAATCCTTATTTACCTTTCTTGGAACAGTGACTGATATACTTATTGTAAAGTAGTTTAAACAAGGTTTGGGGCCTTATTTTAATGATACTGGGTAGAGACTCCCATGCMTGCTATTGCACAGTAGCCAGTATTTCTGGGGTTCATGAAGAAAGTGCTGCTTATGGCCACCAGAGGTCTTACAGAGATTTCATTGAATGCCTTGAAAATACACAGAAGATTTAAAATAAAGATGAAAACTTTGAAGTGCTTGCTTTTAATTTATACTAAAATTGACAAGCATGGAAACCTTCATGAAAGCCAAAACCTATTTATTGTGTTTTGTTTTTTCAGTAAAATGGTGAAAAGATTTTTATGCGTTTTGTACCTAAAAGTCTCCATAGTAGATCATCAATTTCTTTATAGCTGATGGAGTAAATAGCCAACAGCAGAACCAGTGGGATACTTCCTCTTTTCATGTTGTAACCTGAAGTCCTAATTAAGATAAGCTCAGGGTAATTGACTCCCTTAAAACAAGGGCACATAGAACAAATGATTGTTCAAGAATCATGCTACTGTGTTGTACTCTAGTTGCTGGGAAGCATTTTAGAGGTAAGTATTATTTGCACAGATTTCCATTTGCTTTTGTGGGTATTCTGAGATCTAAGCAGACTTAAGGACAACTTCTGGTTCAAGCACCAGTTGCTATTTGTGTTGGTTTGAGAATTCTTTCCTTCACTTACCACTGTAGTCCAACAAGGTAGAAAGAATGCAAATTCAAAGTTGCTGGACAACATCTGATTGTGCTCTGCAGGTGTCTGCCTGTTTATTCTCTCTTGCTTTGCCTCCTACCCCCATGAATATGGAAGTAGGTCATGGAAAGTGGAACAACTTGAGGAGAAAAGTTTAACATCCACCCACTGGAGATATTTTGACCACTTTGGTGACTTAGTTGCGTATAAAGAAATTTATTTCTAAAGGTAAAAAGTTCCTCTGTTATGTTTTGGGAAGAATTAAATGCTTCTAAATCTTTCCCATGGCATTTTTTTCTTATTAATGGCCTGATACAAAGCATATTACTTTATTTGAATCAGGACTTAAGGCGACTTACGGCAACTCCGTTAACATTAATAACTCACTGTTATGCCCCATTTATTAGCGGAGAATACATAGCTAGTCAGTGGACCAAAGGAAGAAAAAAACATGTTTAGTCCAGCAGCCTGGGGCATTCAGCTGAGGGAACAAAGGAGAATTGTGCCGCTTTTTTAATGGTCAAGTAATTTATGAGTACTTTAATGTCAAGAAGCCCAAGAGTTAGCTCTTCTTAATATGTCTCTGTACTGGGTCTGGTGGGGATGCACTCAATTTTCTTCATAGCAGYCTATATGGTTTTGTGTTTTGAATTTGTGGCTAAAACGTTGATAACAAACTAATATTTTGGCTATTGCTGAACAGTGCTTGCACAGGGTCAAGTCTTTCTCTTTCTCACACTCTACCCATCCTCCCTCCCCAAGTAGGCTGAGGGTGGTCAAGAAGTTGGGAGGCTGCACAGCTGGAACAGCTAACTCGAATCAGCCAAAGGGATATTCCTCCAATATAATGTCATGCTCAGCAATAAAGCTGTAGTAGAGGAAGAAGGGAGTGAGGGTTTTTTGGCTTTCAAGGTGGCTGTTGCTTGGAGACTGGCTGGGCATTAGTCTGCTGGTGGGAGGTGGTTTGTGTTTGCTTTTATCAAGGAGCATWATGTCTCCTTGATAATACTCAGGCTCTGTTCGGGAGGTAGCGGGGGGTTAGCAGGGCAAGGAATTGATCCTTCTAGTCAGTATAGATGAAGTCATCCTGTTTTGGGGTCAGAAAAGAATCTAGCTTATGGGTGCAAGCTATACTTACAGACAGATATAGACCTTTTGATGCTTTGCTTCCCTTTCTCTGGCCCAATGAGTATTTAAATGGGCTATGCAAAAAGGAACAAATTTAAGGTAAGTGTTTGTGAGCCTCTCTCCCAGTTTAATGACTCAGTTCCTGGTTGCTACAGTTTGCCTGAAAAATAAGACAGTTAAGCTTGAACACCTTAAGGTAAGAGAAATTGTATTCAGTTCTTTTACAAACTGTAGCAGCTTTCAATAATGGAAGATGGAAGATGGTAGAGCTAGGTGAAAAAAAAAAGAAGTGGAGGGACATAAACGTCATCTCAGAGTTTTAAAATAAGAGACTGAAAGACAGAAGGACCTGTTTCCAAAACTGAAGAATGTGAATTCTGAGTGGAAAGAGACATTTCCAGTGACAACAAATAAGGTGTCTTAAGTGGAAGTTCAGGCATAATTCTGAATTCCACCTCTCCTTTGCTTGCTGAAGACAGTTCCTCAATCGTGTGTTGACTTATCAGGCAGGTTATGAGGTCTCTTAATTTCTGCATAGGTAGCCTAGATACTTAGATCAAGACTTTGTATGCTGTTGCAGTGAACCCAAGCATTCATCCCACCACCTAACTTCAGAAATGTAATTGAAACATTTAAGTTATAGTTTTACTAAACTCCCTACAGAGTGACTAGACAGGACATAGTCTCACTGGGAGAAGGACTGAACATGTGAGATCTGAATGACTCTGGATACCCATACTTCTTTTCACTGATTTTAGAAGGAACCATGGATATCTGTTTCCCTGACAGAAATACCTCTGCTTGGAAGAAGACTCTGGGCTCAGAGACCAAAGCCATCTGTGGACACAGATCCTTGACTTATTTTGTTTAGGGAGGGATCACCAAAGTATGGAGCACTCTGAAGCTCTAAGAATTATAGTGAGAAGTGAGAGTATAGGATTAATCCTCATGTGTGTAAAAGCTGGAAAAGAAGCTAATCATAACCTAGTGTCCAGAACATTGTAGAAACGGTACACTGTTATCTCTGAACAAGAAAAAAATAATAAAACAAATATCTAGGATGATAAGTAACAATATCCAACATTCATCAAAAGAACATATGCTATCTAATAATATGTTTTTACTTCTTTCTTCTTAAACCTGATGATGTAGGAATCAATAAAACAACAACAAAAAAAAAAGTAAAAAAATGAATTATACAAGTTACAATGACAAATATAAGAGCAGTATTCAAATATATGTGATATATTTTGTAAAAATATTTATTTTAAAAGTACCTCCTGGATATGTTCTTTTCCTTCTTCATTTTAAAACCTTAATCCTGTTCCCACTGAAGGGTAGAGTTTCACCAGGAACATTTCAGTTACTTTAAATCATGGATGTACTTAGTGAAAAATGGTAGACAATTTCCCAAAGGTATGAATTTGCAATTTTTCCTTCTTTTGTCTGTAGAAGCTTGAAAAATCATCCTTAATTCCTCAACTTCCCCAGCTCCCCAATAAAAATATAATTATACATTGCTGAGAAAATGTCTTCCTTGTAATAACAGTTTTCATTCTTTAAATGAAAATGAAAATAAATGTAGTTCAGATGCCAGTAATTTCCCTCACTTTGTTCCCCAGTGTGAGACACTGTCAAGTGCTGTAGCAATGTCTGATGGTTCCCTGCTGTTGTTTACTGGAGGACCAAAAAGCTTCCATAATTCATCCACTTGCACCATTTTTATGGTTAATCTTTTTCTAACTGAATCTTCATTGATTTTTACTTTTTTTGTGCATGAGCATACATAAAATACACACAGTTAGGAATAATCCCTCCTTAAAACTTGATCATACAGAAATATGTCTTTTAATACCTACGTCTTATCTATCTTTCTTTTTTTTTTAAAGGTTGCTTTATATCACCTCTGTTATGGGCTTTATACCATGCTTTCTGAATAATGTTTAGCTTTTCAGAAGTGTGACTCAGCTGCATCACACCCAGTGAGCAATTCTTTGTCTTGTCTCAGCTTTCAGACCCTTATGACCAGTCTTTCAGATACAACACCCAGGTCTTCTGCACCATTGAAATTCTCACATTTGGCTTCTTGATGTCTCTCATCCTGCAACAACAGGAACTGATGGAGGCTGGTTTACTGACTGAAAGCAAGCTGGTAATTAATGGTGAAGTAGAGCAGTGTCACTTGGATCCTGATCTTGAAAATCAGCACCTTTTCTCCCACAGGAATAAGGTGTGGTTGGTGGCTTTTCTCAGATGCAGAGAGCAGGGAGACGGTGCACAGGCATTACCCATGTGCAGGGCAGAAGTTTCTACCTGTGCCCTATCAGTTATCAGACTTCCAGGGACTGTGGATTAATGAGTGGGAGAAAAGGACATTTCCCACTCATTTTCACACATGAGTAAGAGTAACTGAGGATGTCTTTCTCTTTGGGGAGCTCTTGGAGGCGTCTTCCCCGAAGCAGAACTGAAGCTTCGACTGTGGCAAATGTTGGCTGTGCCATATTTGAACATAACCCTGAGTGTTATTTATATCCTATTTACCCCTGGCTTCAAGGGCACACCTCAGAGTGAACAAAGACTATCTATGTCAATAAGTATTTTTCAGAAATGGTCCCTGACCTGTTATCTAGTCTTTGTATTTCAATATGCAGTAATTTTTAATGCATTTATCTAATGGCTAAAGACAAAAAGTGCAGTCATTCTTCTCCTTGCTGCTCCATTGGTATGTTTGTTTCTCTCCCACCCAAGACAAATAATTTTAGATAACATATTCCAAATATTCTGGAAGCGTTTCTTATATCAAAGTGTGAAGATGCAATTTCCATAATAATACTTGTATTTTGTGCGGAGATCCAGTCTGATGTCACCCTGTGAGACAGACAGGTTCATTTGCTGCAGTGTTTGTTCCATCTCCATTATCTGCAGAACTCCAGGCAAATAGTTTACAGCATGGATAGCATCCTGGAGCCACGCAAAGACTGTCATGTCTGGTGATGTTTGACAGTTTGCAGAAATTGCGCAGGGAGCAGGGTCTTTTTCTTATAGCTGATAAGGCCAGCGTGTTCTCAGATTATCAGATTCACACTTTCTAATGATTTCTTCTCAGTTTTGCTATACCACAATGGCAGGCTGGAAAGTCATTTGATGAGCACCAGCTAAACATATGTAGCACAGCCATTTCTGACACATGCAATTTTAATGCATGCTGACTACTCAGACTGACATAATCCAAAAGTGGCATCTGTTTTGGGACTTCATATTTTGGCTTTCAGTCAGGTGTGAAATGAAAGTTCTTCAACATGATGAAATATTGCTGTCTTGCATTGACATGGAGAGCCAAAGTGTCCTTGGGTCAGCTGACCACATCTGTTAACAGTCCTCTGTTTGCACTGAATTTCTGTGGAAACACACACCAAAAACGCATTGCTACCTCAGCATGGCATTTTGCTTTCTGCTGCTGGGCCAAGGCTAACGTTCTGAAACTGCTAAACCAGCAGTAAAACAGGTTTTCCTTTAGTTCCTCSCTACTTAATTATCAGTGACTCACGAATTGCCTTTCATTTTCACTGTCAATCCTGGCAATCCCAGTGCTCCAAATGACCAATTAGTGACACAGCAGCAAAGGCACTTAGGTTGTCTTGGTTTAGAGCTGAGCTTAGCTACTACTTAGGGGTGTTAACAGCCTCATAATTAGATTTCTTTCTAAACTTAAACTGGATCTGTAAAAGATCCCAGAGGTTTAAGACCAAGCAATCATTTTGCTAGAATTGCAACCATGTCTTTTATCCTACCCAGCTTTTAACGGCCATATTTTTTACTGTGCTGCTTCCTCATCTTTGCTTTCATTCATGGAGTTCTGGAGACTGAGGGCTGTACTTTAACTCAGATCACGCATCAGTTTCCACCTTTTTGCTGCACTCACCATTCCTAGGCAGTAAAAATGGGTAARCTTGAGCATTTCCATTCCTCATGGGATGCCAGGGAAAGGAAATTGGCTAAATGGAGCAGAGTGTGATGAAAGGAGAAAGGTAGAGTGGCAGTGAGGTGAAATGGTTTTCTTCCTTCATTGTCTTACCAGCCAGTCCTCCATCATACACTTGCTGTGCAGTTACCTCCAGCCAGTCTGTCCTGAGCCAGATGAGCTGTGCAGCAATAATCTGTAAATGACCAGTGTGCGGTTAAGGAGATGTTTCCATAAGGAATCAGTGCAATATGAGGCAAGAACACTGCCATAAGTGACAGCAACTCATGTCACAACATTCAAGCAGAGATGCGCTCTTGGCACATGAGAGTCGTGAAGTGCCAAGGCATTACACTGCAGTCTATCCAAGGACTAGTCAGCCTTCAGCTTGACCTATTTCATCCATGCTAAGAGCACATTGTGTAACAGCTGCTGCTGTGGCTACTGCAGCCTCAGGACTGAAGCAGCTTCCATCGTTCTCTTTCTTTCAGCTTGTGAGGGCTAATGGACTGAAACCATTGCCCTCCTGCAAAGAAGTGGTATTCATTTCTATGTATGCACATCATGTCTTACGGAAATCCAGACATAAACAGGCATAAGAGCCTCTGTCTACAAAATTTCACCTTTGGGAACATAAAGTCATAGATTTATAAAAGCCTAAGTAATCTTGAAATTATCCCCATTCACTAGAGAAAGTAAAGCAAGGAAGGCAGCAAGGAAATGAAAATTGCATGTATTTTGAAATACATACAGTCATTGTATCTAGCTATGAAGAACCATAAATCACAATATAATTTATGTCTGAAGCATAATAATAAAACCAATCAAATAGTTTCTATCTCAGCAGTTTTGCAAGACAAAGAAAGACAGAAGATTTGGGGACCTTTAAGTACCTGTTATTTTTTGTTAATGGTTTGTTTAATAAAGTTGTTCCAAAACATTTGTTCAATTAAACAAAGCCTTATCTTAAACTTTTGAAATAATAAAAAAATCCCACTCTAAAATTCTCTAATTTGCCAACTGGTTCCTTATGCAGCGTGAAACTTCTCTTAATTTGCCTCATAGGATTTAGCATTTAGCTGCCAGACACAATTTTTTAATTTTGTAGAATTCTTGCTAAATAAAACCCAATTCATTTTCCTGGGATTCAGGTTCCTAAAGGCAACTCACTGTCCTGGAGAACAAAAGATGATAGGCAACTTCTAATCTATGCAGAGCATGCCTTCATTTTCTTGACATCAAGCGTAGCTCCTTCCTTCTGTTTGGAGCTTCTCCAAGTTAGGTCATTCGTAATACTTTTTCTCACCACTCATAAATACTGACAGGGAGTAAATCAAGTGCTACAAAAAACCTTATTTTGAAATCCTAAGCAGGATTTCACAACCTAAAGAGAAACTATAGCAGAATTTATGTGCTTAAATACAGAAACAAAACACTTGGGCAATGTAGAGGCCAGAGGCACTTAAGTAGTCCTATAAAACTGCTTATACCCTTAAAATTCTACCATTGTGTATACCCAGGGAGAGACACACTGACTGACAGAATGACAGACTGATGGGAGCATATCCAAAAGAGGGCAAATATCTGGTCTCTAGTGACTGTTTCAAGTCTGCTTATACATTTATTGCTAAACTACTGCTGGCTAATAAAGAAACAAACAGTGCTTCTTTCCCCAAACATTGGCATCGGGAATTGTCCCCCATGCCTACTTTCTTCCACAAGGGTCCTCATCATATGTTTTCTGCTATGTGTTGCTCACCATCTTTGTTAGAAAAAATTCTTCCTTCTCTCCTGCCCAATGTTAAAACCGCAACACAGTCTGTAGCACTGTCATGTGGGCCCTGAAAGGGGACAATTATGCAGAGCAGATTTATCCAGAAAACATACAGTGGCAAGATCTTTTTTTTTTTTTTTTCTACTGGACCATTGATGTGAACTTAAAAGGCTCACCCAGAAGTCTGTATGTGTATATATTACTTTGTCAGGCTGAGAGGYTAAGCTCTTATGTATTATGTATAATACATATCTCCCATGGTCATGAGACTAAAGGAAATGACCTGCTAAATGAGGATACTTTAACAGTGCATTTTTTCAACTGTTTTGAAAACATTTTAGTTCACATATTTTCAATATAAAAATTACATTTTAGAATAATAATGAATATGGAGATGAGTATCCATATACTTGTGCATATAATTGTTATATAGGGATATAGTGGTTATTAAATGGCTTTTTTTTGATGCTGGAGCATATTGACAGAATTTATATTTATGAATTCTTATTAGAGTATTGGAGGACCTACCTTTACAGCACTGGCTTATAAATTGAAATCTGACTTTCTGAAACATTTCACGATGCCATTTGAAACCATCTAACCTCTTCCATCTTAAAATGCAAGAAGAGCTGTTATGTGCATTTGAAAATGCTTTTGAAAGTGCAGTTGATAAGGTAGCCTATTCTGAACAGTGATTGTTAAGTGCTGTACAACATGACTCAGGTAAAGCTCAATTCGTGACAAAATATGAATGTGTAATCTAATAATGTATCAGATGTGACACTAAAACATTTATATATTTTAAAAAGGAATAATTTTACATAAATAGCAATTATTAGTGGATCTTAAGAAGATAACTAGCTACAGGCTGGGGGAAGAGTGG
>JAYKAV010000469.1:26624-71022 GCA_035582835.1 Phoebastria nigripes | reverse complement strand
AAATTTCTTTACTGAAAGAGTGGTTAAGCATTGGAACAGGCTGCCCAGGGAAGTGGTGGAGTCACCATCCCTGGAAGTATTTAAAAGACGTGTAGGTGAGGGGCTTAGGGACATGGTTTAGTGGGCATGGTGGTGTTGGGTTGATGGTTGGACTTGATGATCTTAGAGGTCTTTTCCAACCCTAATGATTCTATGATTCTATGATTCTATGATAACAAACAGTATTGCAGTGGTACCTGAATATTGAATTGTTTAGTAGATTCAATAAAAAGGATTCAATGCTGTGTTAGAAACACTGTAGCTGAGTTGTGAGCAGTTTATTGCTATTGTATTTATATAAAATACCATACGTGCCTATGCACAAATTGCAAAAACTTTTATGGACAATTTGACAAACACAACGTTGTTTGCAAGCCGCAGCACCAGAGGTGCTAATGTAATTAAATTAATGACTTTTTGCCATCATATGCTAGTTTCTCAAAATGCAATACTGAAAATGCTAACTTCCAACTCAAAAGCACTTAGGAGACTTCAGCCAGTCTGATTCCGGACTGGTGAACTTTGTAAGAGGCACCGTCTGCGAAATGGGTTGTTTTCAGATTGTTCCTCTTCAGCTGCTGGTGTGCTCTGTTTAAGGGTTACAGTGAAGAAGGAAATGCATGCTTGACTAATAAAACTCAGTTTCTTTCACTTCTTGTTTTCTGCAGTTTCATCTCTGAGACAAGCAGTGAGCATGGGAAGGTTCAAGTTAGGAAACACAGATTTCAGTAATATCTTTGAAGCCAATATCAGAAAGGAATTATCCAGCCCTGGGTGGACTTCCGGTGTTCAGTAGTAAGGCATACCTTCAGTTATTAGATCAGTTGTTATTCTGTAAACATTCATACATGATGATCTTTACTTATGTCAGCTGTGCTGTGATGTTAATGGAAATATTCACATGAACAGAGCAAACTGAACGTGTGGAATCTGGGATTTTAGATAATCACCCACGCTCAAAATAAAAAGGTTGTCTCTCCAATTAGACCAAGCCTACCCAGTAGACATCATGGGAATGCGAAGATCTCTGAGCTAACTTTAAATTGGTCATCTTGAGTACTGAAGCACTATCGCCATGATAGCATGAAATTCTACATTTTCCTTCTTCTTGACTGAGCAAATTAGCTTGGGTGTGCCCAGTACATAAGCTAAATAGTTTAAAGCTAGTCCCTTTTTCTCATTATTGCACTATGGTCTTGAATACGGCTACATTCCAAATAGAGAAGCAAAATCATATTTTGGTCATGGAAAATTTCCCAGGAGCCTGAATGTGTTACAATTTCTGTGCCATGTAAACCTGACTTCCATTTCAAATAATGTGGATCGCAGAGGACAGTAGCTCTATAAATTTGGATACACAGTTATTGACCAAAGAACTGGCCACAAATCATCCAGCACAAACAGGATTTATGTAGGATCTTATGCTGGTTAGGTACTTGGCTATAAGTAATTTTTCACTGCAACATTTCAGTATAGAAAACATAACCAGTGAAGCAGTGAAAATCATAAGGAAAGGTTTTTAAATTATAGCTTCCCTACTATTATGGAGGTTGAGAAACTTTTATTATTATGAAAAAAAGATGGCTTTTTTARATGCTTTAAAATCCCTTAGCTTGTTTGTGTTGCTATGAAATTAGAGATACTGGGTGAGGTAGAGATTTCAGTGTGCAATTATCAGAAAAAAAGCTGTGAACCCTCCTTTCTCAACATGCACACACATTCCCACCTGCCATCATATCTCTTTGAGCTCATTCATCCCAAATTCTTTTGTGCAAGTCGGCCTTCCCTGGGGTTGTGCCTGCCCTCTGACTGATCCTAGTTACTCAGCATTTATCCCAGATGATCCCCTGAGTTTCTTTGGAAAAGCAGTATTAGAAACATTATGAAGGGAAGAGTTCAGCTCCATAAATCACTCACTGCTGAAACCAAAGACTTGTTCACACTTATAGTGAGGAGGGTTTCTATCTCCATAGGCTGCAGTGGCTCTGAGGGACACACTTTGTCTATAAACCTGGCCTCTAGCTGTACACATCAGCCACCCCTTAGCAGAACTCTTGATGGGACTTGCAGAAGCGTTAGTACCATCCTCATAAAGGAAGATGTGAGGGATGGGGAGAGTGGGAGAGGTGGGGAAGATATCATCTGATCTATGCAGATGAATTTAAAATGCTTCAAGTGTTTTGAAAGACACTAATTGTTCATTTGACAGGACAGTGATTAAAAGGCAAGAGAATTAAGGAAACAGAGAAACACGGTTTGGGTTGTAGCAAGGGAGGCAGGAGAATGAAAACAGAATGGGAGGTACATGGAGACGAATGGGAGGTGAGTGGTGAGGGATCTGAGGGCTCAGGCCAGAAAAAACATCTAGGAGGTGTCAACTTGACAGAATTGATAAATTATATCCGATACAATAAGCAGTGTATGATATCATAATCTTCAGAAGGACCAGGAGTAGAAATCAAATGATTCAGTGTGGGTGATGTAACTGGGGTAGGCAGGAAATGTGGATAGCTATATTTAAGCACCCCTGGTCCCAACCATGGAGCTAATGCGTCCTAATGCCTTGCATCCTAATGCAAATAGCAACCTAAAAAATTCAATGGAACAGAAAAATAAAGTGGAAAAGGGGATTCATCCAAGCTTTACTGGTTGTCGGGAAGGAAAACGAAGCCAACTGTAGAATGAAGCACTGGGACAAAGAAGAATTAGCAACCTGGTCTCATGGTAGATTTAAGATCGTAAGCCTTTCCAAGCTGGAAAAAGGTAACATGGAATCATGTATCCAAAGGGAAGAAACTAACTAAAAAACAAGGAGAAGGTAAGAGTCATAGGTTTAAAATGAAGATACTGGAAGATTACAGCAAATAAAGAACATTCACAGGACGTACTGTATTTTGAGGGTATCCAAAAGGTTATCATATGTATGAGGACACAAGGGAATGGAAGTAGGGTCCCCAGTCACTAGTAGTGTTTGACTGAACTTCCTTATCTTGATACTATATAATGGAGAGGTGACTGATCCACAATTCAGACAGTGTCTCTGTCTGACTTGGTGATCTTTGCAAGGACTACCCCCTAATTTATCATGAAAGTGCTTGTCACCTGCAACTGAATGTAAGGATTGCTTCAGGAGGACCGTGGTGAAGGGCTGCTCCAACTTGTCAGACATAACAGCATCTGTACCAGCTCTCCTGAGGGAAGTGCTACCTTGCTGTGGGAGAAGAAAGGACTGATAGTGGAGGACAAAGAGAGTCCTTCACTCTTGGTCAAGGATTTTTTACACCACCGATTTTGTGGCCCTCTGAAGATCACTGAGTCTATGTGCTGATGTAGTGTTGAGGAGCAGTAAGGTCTGCAGAGCCTCTTATAAAGGAAACTTCTTTATGAGGAGAAAGGAATTATTAAGCTCTGAATTTGAGTGTACTGCACTTTGTCCTGGGACAACTACCCAACTACTGGAGAAGTAGAAGGCATGGGGTACCTGAAGAGCAATGAAGGGCAGAAAGGGAACAGGGGGAGGACATCAATGGACCTGATATGGACCTTTTTCCCTACCAAAATGGATCATATACCTTCTCTCCCTGTGCACCCTCCACATGGTGTATAGGCATGGCAGGGAGGCTTGTGTGATGCTCTGCAGCTTCTGTGGTGCTCTTATGGAGAAATAGAGACATCAGACAAATGCTAATTACCTTCCCAACCTCAGCAGCTGTGTTACTTCTGGACCTAATGGACAAGCAGTCCAGACAGTCTGGAAGAAGAATTTCTCAGCCTTCCCACTGGCATTATACACTTGATAGAGGGACCCTAGGTGCTGAATAACTAAGAAATCACCTGTTTTACCCATGCCACATGCCACTATCGACATTTTGAAGCCATTCAGTGTGAGCTGAAGGGTAGCACAAAGCTGTTAAAGTCCAGCAGGTGAATGGGATTGGAAGAGACCAGATTTCCAAGGGCTAAGTAGGGAATTAGGAGTTCAGCACTGGGGAGAAAGAGCAAACCAAAGTGTCTACAAGCCATATGCTTATATTTTTAAAGGTGTAAGAGAGATGAAGACAACTCTACCAAAGATCCCCTTTTCCAGTGCATAAGGAGTGAAGAACGCATAGGGGTCCTGACTAGAAAGAACATATGGAAGAGAAAAGTTGTGTGGTGCCGTAGGGAAAAACTCTTGATTAACATGGTTTAAGTCAGACCAGCATTCAAATCAAGTAGTTTATTGATTTATTAACTCCACATAATTAACCAGCAATCAGTGAACTATGCATCCAGCATCAATATCAGCAATACAACAGATAAACCACAACACTAGACACTTAAAAAATATTAGCAAACACCTACAAAGTTTCTAAACACTCTTCTATCACTAATCCCACAAAGTTCTAACCTCACCATCACCTCACCCTACATCACCTCACCACCAGCTGGGTGTTTACATGTTTACATCCCCAGCTCCCCTTTGTCCCCCACCCCTGGACATGTGGGTTTTAAGTATATACACCTTCTCTGGAAGTGCTTGTTCCCCTATTTACATACCTGTGCTCAAGATGTGAGTGCTCTAGCGTTATGTGTACACCGCTTCCTATGCTTTGCTAATGCATGTGCCATGGAGAAAGCCCTCCATGAGGTCACATAAGCACACCCCATGTGTGGGTCCCTACATGTTGCATCCCTGCTGTCAGTCTTCTAGCTGGATGCAAGCTCCTCATGGTGTCTGATGGGTAGGCCACTCTGGCTGGCCCAGAAGGAGGCCATGACTTCTGGCAGTACCAAAACTGGTTTTCACAGCTGCTCTGTTACTTTCTTCTCCTTCCAAGGTGTCACAATTTTTCGTGCTTCTTGGACACTTCTTTTCAACTCTTTGTTTTCTCAAGAGTCTCCCTGCAATTCAGTGATTACTATTTAAAGATGGCTGTCTTAAACTTCATTATTGGGAATTTCCTTGTGGTGTTACCAGTTTTTTGGGCAAATATCCTCTCAGAAGACAGTTTTGGACAGTCTATTCACACACCCCATTTACACTCACATTCCTGCCATTAGCTGTTATCTGGGCCATGTCACCAAGAAGAGGCCATGTGCAGTCCCCCACAGTGTGCGAAAGGAGAAGGGGGAATGCGTTCCTTAGTGAATGGATAGAGACGTGCAAACCAGAGACACAAAAAAACAGTTATTGAAAGTGGGTGATGAGTAGAGGCTGAAGTGCTGTTTCCCCTTTTCCTCAAAAAGGAGGGCCCAGTTTCCAGGCTGTGGAAGGAGCTTCAGGTCTTAGGTGAGGACAGGAGCCTCGTCTTTTACTTTTCCCCTCTCTGTTTTCCCACCATCCCTGATATTAAATAGCAAAACAGAATAATTGCAAAAGAGCTTCTTTCTTCAGCAAGCAGGCACCTAGCACAGTCTTCATTAGGTGTGAGGTTAGTTATTATTCTCTCTCCATCAAGCCCACAAAAGGTAGAAGGACTGTCCTTATTCATAGCTATTACCAAGAGGTATGAAGCTGAGCTAGAGGAACCTTCATTTTAACCCAGTATGTCTGGGTCATGACTGTCATGTAAGTCAAGTATAAGTTAACATAATTTATGTTATGTTTCTCTTATAAGGCACTTTGCTAGTAAACATAACTGTGAAAGAAGATTTCTACATGCTGAGATTGAGAGATACTTCAGCATGTTACTAAAACTGAGGGACTCTCGATCTTACATATATCAAACACAATAACCACACACCAGTTGGCAATCAGATGCTTGGGGACAGAGAAGGGCCCAGATTGTCCTAGGGGTGACATATAGCCACAACCAAATCTCTGCCATGCAGGTCCTACTGATCCTTTCATTATAGAGCTATAGCTTAATAAGCATATCTGGGTAATGACGGAGGTCTTTTGGGAATATCCCAGCTCCAAATGAGCATATCTAAGTATGCCTTAATACATTCTTTTTTTTCAGTACAGTTTGCTGAGGCCACAAAATACTACAACTCTTTGTTTGCAAATTTTAAGTGAATTTTCAGCACTTGATGACAGATCATCAGCTGGCAGACAGCCACCCTAACTTTTAGGGAGTATTATACTGATTTTTCCTTGCACCAATTAAATATGTCAATATACAACTCTAATACTATTACATGAATGTATTTCTTCTTGAGAAATAACAGATCTGACCCCTAGGGCAGGAGAAGGTACTATTTTCAAACATTCACTGCTTTGTAAGTAGAGCTGCAGCCCAGTATTTTGGAATTTAATCATGGCAGATTACATTAGTACCTCAAATTGAAAGCTTCTTAACTAAGTATGCATTGCTAGTAGAACTGCTAAAGAAGACATTAGAAAGAAAACAATGTAAGCTATGTTGTGACACATTTGCTCTAATTAAATGCAATTTCAAGTGTGACTGTAACATATTCTGTTCAGTGTTTGCCTTCTTACCATTACATCTAGAAATAGCAGATGAATTACAGGGGAAAAAAAAAAAGATCACAGATGTTCTATTGATTTATGTCCCTGCCGCTTTCCCTTTATGATAGATACAATAGCTTTTGATTTGATCTAAGTAAAATATTGTTAAACATTCCAAATGTTCAGTTTTATTACTGGACAGTAATTTGAAATTATTTTAGTGCAAAAAGTTGCAGAAATAAAAATTTTAAAAAGAGAATTCAGGGACAAAGACAGCAATATATGAAAACTTATGCTCCACTAAACTTCTCTTCAATATTTATGTATCTCTGGGGAGGAATAGCATTGACCTGTTAGAAAAACTTAGAAATAAATGGTCCACTGCACTAAATCTAAAGTAGGGCATGAGTTACAAAACAAAAACAGTATCCTACAGTATCAAATGTTAATGATGTGCTATAACTTTCTGTATCCAATATATCACAGACTTTTATAAGACAGAGCATGAACAAATTGTCAGTCTTCTACAGCAACGGAGGTACTCACTCGCTGAGATATTTCTGAAATAAAAGTGTAGCAGGCTGTGAATAAGCGATTGATAAAGTAAATATAAGGAAAGATCATTAATTGATGACGTAAACTCTGCAGGTCTTTACTTAGGTAAAGGACCCATTGCCTTGGGGTGACTCACGTAAAGAATGTTCAAGAACAAACTCAGGTCATTCCACCCTCAGGACAACCTGATCGTAAGGGGGATCCATGATATAAATCTCTCAATAAGCCCTTGCACAGCCGTAATATTTTGAAGTGAGGAGGTTTCTTGAAGTCCACCTCCAAGACCTAATTTTTTAGTTCCCATGTCTAGTTTGTCTCTGACTTGGAGTTGATGCCTTCTAATGTTAATATCCATTTCTGATTAAGCTAATTATATAGTGGAATGACACACATCAATATCGTGTAGTATAATACTGCAAGTAAAACCAACAACACTTTTTTTTTACTGTATGAATATTTCCAAAGGGTCAAAATGTCCCATTCAGTTGATCATGGTACAAGGCACAGATCGAACATTAGCAAAGGTTATGAAGCAAAACTGCTGGCAGGTCAGACTTCTGACAGGTCAGATGTAAATAGGAAATCAAGAGTGCTAAAGAATTTGAATACTTTTCAAAGGATACTTGAGCTAACAGTAAAGGTTCCTTAAAAGCAGTAAAAGCAGGAAGCCGTACAGGAAATGGTGGAGCTGTCTAATGACAGAAATATAAGAGGAGCACTCAGAGATGATAATATCACAGCAAAGAAGCTGAGTAAATTCTTTGCTTTTTTTCTTTACTGGTGAAGCAGTCTGGGGAGAATCTCACACCTGATGCATTTTTTTTTGTAACAGGTCAGAGGAGTTAGGTTAATTTGAAATAAATACGCAGAAAGAATGAGACCAAACAGATTTCTGTGTCAGATCTTAGCAAATCAGCAGGATTGGATGGTATTCACCAGGACGGCACTCATATGTGAAATTGCAGAGCAGTTGGCCAAGAGTGTAACCTGTCATCACAAGCAGCAACTGTGTCAGAGTATTGGTGAGCTGCCAGTATAACTCCCAACCACAGAAAGTACTCTAGAGGGAATCTTACAAACTACATCCTGGTAATTCTGACTTCTGCCTCTGGTTAGATGATATAGTCTATGATAAAGAATATGGTAGCTGAATGCATGGATAAGCATGGTGTCTGGGGAAAGAGGCAGCATGGCCGAGTTAACATATAGAAGGAAATCCCACCTTACTGATCTGCTGGAGTTCTTCGAAAGTATCGCAGAGTGTGGACAAAGAGCAACCAGGTACACAAT
The DNA here is from genome assembly GCA_035582835.1 of Phoebastria nigripes. Classification (NCBI taxonomy): domain Eukaryota; kingdom Metazoa; phylum Chordata; class Aves; order Procellariiformes; family Diomedeidae; genus Phoebastria; species Phoebastria nigripes. Next base: position 62,744 of record JAYKAV010000469.1, on the reverse strand, counting down.
ATATTTGGATTTTCAAAAAGTCCTTGACAAGGTTATATGCCAAAGGTTATTAAAGACACTAAGGTGTCAAAAGGTTGGAGCATTTGTGAAGTTAATGAAACAAGGGACATAAAGTTTGGAATGATCAACACAGAGCTGAAATTAGGCATTTGACTAAGTGTATTGCAAGATTGAATTAAGCACCTGAGCTACCTCTGCAGTAAGAGTGGAGAATTAGGCACCAAAGAATTTACATCTGCCAGCACAAAGAAAGAATAAGGAAACTTCCTGTTATAGAGTGGGAGATGGAGTCTTCGTGTGAAAGAGGAGAGACAAGGAATTTGTCCCTTCTCTTTCAAGTATTCATGCATGTAGCAGAAGAACACATTCAGGTTAAAATATTGGAGAAACATTGCTGGAGAGAGACAATGGCTTCTAATTGAAGATATTTCTCACAATATAGTGAGAGTTCACAAAAACTGACTTCCAACACACACTCAACAATAACATTTTAGCCAAAATAAAAATAAAGGTTTTTGCAGGTTTACTTGCGTACACACAAATCATTCAGCAACTGAAAGATTGAAATAGAACACTGAAGAACAGAAAGAAGAGGATCTACCCAAACTGTTTTCCTACTTTGAGCACTGGTAATAGTACTGCATGCTGTATAAAGGACAAGAATGAGTTTACATTGAGCCTACAGGATTTTTTTAACCTATATGATTGTTCATGTACAAAATAATAAGGAAAAAAGCCTAACAAAGGTAAAAAGACAAACTGTCATAAGTTCCAACTGATCTGGACACTTACTCTGGAGTACCTGCTTTTCAGAACACTTCGTGCCTGGTGTACTTTATGCCAGCTCGATTTAAGTGTGCTTGATACGTTTGTAAATCACAGCCCAAGTGCCTTAGCTAAAGAAGTCAGAAAAAGAAAAATGTGCAGAAATTTGGAGCTGAGTCCAGAGACATGCATGAACTCGGTGTCAGAGGCAGGGGTAGAACACATCTCTCCCTGGCAGCCATCAACTTCAAAATATTCTTTTTTTTCCCCCCACTAATATTCCTTGTTTCACCCACTATCTACCACAGAAATTTTTGTAATCATTGACACGGAAATCCTGCAGAAAAAAGCTTCCTTCAGTTTTATTAAATGTTTCATTGAGTCTAAAATTCACATTTGAAGTGACCCCCTGCCGCAGTATGTCAGCTAAACATATTAAGAAAGAAAAAGGCCTGTGTGCAGCAGTTACAGAAGGAAGATCCCACTAATGTTTTTCAAGGTAATATCAGAGGCAACCAAATAAAAATTCTTCCTGGAGACTGAGTTACTGACTTTGCAAACTTATTCAAGTGAGAAATACCTTTGACTGCTTGTATGATTAAAGCTCAGAAATAGACTTCACAGGCACGTCTGTGAAACTAAGCCAGGGAGAACGTTCGGAAATGGAATTCAAGAACTCACACCCAATGGTTCACAAAGCTTATGCATTAATCCATTCCTTGGTACTCTCCACACTCCAACTAGCTCTCTCCAAGACAAGTTTGCTGTAGTAGATGTTAGATCTAAGCAATTCAAGCTATGCCATGCTGCTTGGTTTCAGGATCCAGTTTGGTCCCCCTTCTCTACTAGTAGGACAGGTGAGTCCATGTTTGTATAGGATTTGAAAATCTTTTAAAAAAAAAGTATGTTGGAAATGGGATCATAATTTTACAAGGCACCCAAAGATAAAGCTTGACCAAGTGGAATGACAGGTACTTTTCCTTGAGGCAGTGCGAAACACATCTAGGAGTAACTTATAAGCTATAAGTACCAAGAACTATGCTTTTTGAGTGTGTCTGAAAGTGCAGGTAAGGCCTGTCTTTTAATGAGATGTATAGTGCATATGTTGAAGAGAGATATTCAAAACTAGTTTGAGAAATGACAACACCTTGCTTAAATCATAGAGATCCCAGATTCCATGCTGATATCAGGAAACATGACATCTACCACGTTTCTGTTGCAAGTGGGGTGATATTGCCAGGGTTGTTGAAGCAATGTGGGACGGATGGTTCAGGATTCAGACACCGAGCTGCTGTCCCAAATCTTTAATGATCCATAGCAAACCTGTCTTTAGAGGAATGATATTGTACCTGCCTTTAAAAATCCACCTCATCCTGCTTTGTGTGATATTTTTAAATACTACTGTGACCTTAGTGTCCTGTGCCTGTTCATCGCTGCTTAGTAGACTGCTGCATGCAAGCTTAGTAAATCAGGCATGTTTTTCCTCAGACATTGACTGAGGTGGCTAGCAAGTGTGTACAAATCATGACAGTATAGTCTAGGTTCATAAGCTTCTTAAACTCCTCACGGCTTCTGCTTGAGTAATTATTTAACACAAGCATAAAAAGTTCAATAAATTGCTGCTAAGACACAGGTACAATCACCACTGTCAGTCATAAAACAAATTATAAAAAACAGTTAAAAACCCAAGGAATAATTGCTTGATAGTTGATTGGCTGAATCTGTTATGACTAAAAAATAATCTGACCTTTCTCATGTTACCTGTGAGTAATCAAACAACAGAGCAAGATGATGCTGTCGTTAGGGCATTGTGACCATGTGAGAGATAAATGCTCCATGGAGCACAGACATGCAGGACCTGACATTTTCCCAGAACCAATAATTGTCTATCATTTTTCTTTTATGCTTTAACAGCTCCTTAAGCGTGTCAGGACTAGACATGCTTACCTTGAGTGAACATTTCTCTGAATTGATGGATGTAAAACATATACAACACACTGACACTTGAAACTTTGCAGATTTCCTAAAGCAACAAAGCTGTTAAAGGTAGGGCAAGGTTGATTAAGTGCGGAAGCATTAAACTTTTAATGATGTCTCATTGATACCCTGCATAATTGTTGCTATATTCAGTGGCTGTCTCCGTAAGTGCTCCTTCATTATTCAACAGGCCAAGGCACTTTGTGAATGCCATCAAAATCAATTACAGTTTGGCTACTTTGGGGGGCCAATGAGGCAAAGAATTAACCTCCAACTAATTTCCAAAGTCATTTACTCACTGATAGCTTAGCACATTTACTTCCACAGGCACTGTATGTTATGGAGCATTTAAAAAATAAAGTATGCAATAAGGTATGGGAAGAAAATAATCTGTACAATAATAGGGAGACTGTTGGGGCAATTGTTAATACATGAACAGTCCAAATAAATGCTGCAGACTGAAGATTTTAGGGCAAGAGGTTATACATGAGAATTAATCTGCCAGATACATTTTCATTCACTCTTTAAAAATTGGCACACTGGTTGGCTTGGCTGAAAACATTCATAATTACTTACAGGACATGGTCATCCAGCTATCTAACTGAATCCATTGCTGTTGAATATCGTAACTGGACTAATTGAAGTTGTAGTATGGAAGGAGGGAGACTGTGAATCAGAGAATTGCTTAGAAGATGCTTTGTTTCCACTAGGCTTCGAAGGGCTTTCTTAGGCAATCATGTCATTCATCTTAATGTGAGCATCTTAGAGAAAAGGCAAGATGATAATCCAAAAAGGCAATCTTCTTTTTCGTCCCTGAAGAAGCTGACTATACAATCTGTGGAACATCCATGACATTTAGACAAATGACTCTGTCATACTGTTAGGAAACATCTTTTCATTAAGTTCTTCTATTAAAAACACACCTGAAGTCAGGGGTCTACTGTTTTTCTGATAAAAGCAAAGTATGGAATAAGTGCCCAGGTCTAGGCTTGGTAGATTGACTTTATACACTAGATAAATGCAGCGTAAAGAGACTGTATATGTAGCCTAGACTTTCAAGGAAATACAAGTTATTTCTTCTCATACACAAGCACACTTTCTATATTCACTCTGGCAATAATCTTTGTGAAGACTGTATGTAAGGACTAGCATCTAAGCTATGAAAACAGGCATTCAGTTTCTCCACAGGAAGTGAAAAAGGAACAGAGAGGGAACAGTCTCAATAAATGTTTATTGCCTTGGTTTCGGCTGGGATAGAGTTAATTTTCTTCCTAGGGCTGTGTTTTGGATTTAGTATGAAAAGAATGTTGATAACACACTGATGTTTTTAGTTGTTGCTAAGTAGTCTGCTAGTCAAGGACTTTTCAGCTTCCCATGCTCTGCCAGGTGCACAAGAAGCTGGGAGGGAGCATAGCCGGGACAGCTAGCCCAACTGGCCAACAGGGTATTCCATACCATGTGACGTCATGCTCAATATATAAAGAGGAGGCGTGGTCCAGGAAGTAGCGATTGCTGCTTGGGTATCGCTCAGCAGGTGGTGAGCAATTGCATTGTGCATCACTCATTCTATATATTCTATCATTATTATTATTATTATTATTATCATTATTTTCCCTTCCTTTTCTGTTTTATTAAACTGTCTTTATCTCAATCCACGAATTTTACTTTTTTCTGATTCTCTCCCCCATCCCACTGAGGGGAGGTGGGAGTGAGTGAGTGGCTGTGTGGTGTTTGACTGCCTGCCGGGTTAAACCACAACAATGCAGTAAAAATACACCCACTATGTGTGGCCAGTACTGACTGCAGGAAAAGGTGGCTTTTCATATTGTGGACAATGTTGTCGCCACAGGCACTAGTCTGAGACCCCTTCTCAGTAGCCACTGTCTACTTCACGAAAAACCTGCGAAGATCCTATAGTCTGTTGTCACCCTTTGAATCACTGTACCAAGGCTCTCTGGTGCTCCCATGATCATCTTGCTGGTGGAGCCATCCTGACTGCCAGACGTAACAGAGGTCATATTTGTGTTTCAACACAAATTTTTGTTGAAACACAGAGAGATGACATCTCAAGCATTTCTGGGTGCAGAATTAGATGGAAGCTGGATGTTTCAGACTGAACACAACTATTCAGCACATGCAAATCCTTTGCAATGTGCCATGTACAAAATATTATGCAGTCAGGTCCCCACAAACTGGCCGCACTTTGCAACACCTGCAAAGCACAGTGGTCTTCAGAAGGAATGACATACCCAAATGTTCCAGTGCTGCTGACGCACATATCAATCTGTGGTCCATTGGATAGGGTTTAGGAATATTACAGTCAGAGAAAATATTATTCCATAATACTGCAAGATCTTATTCATCACCATAGGATCTTCATGAACACTAGGTTAGCCTGACTATGTGTGATGCCTGCATGTTTCAGAACTCCAGTAACTGCCCCTTGGAACAATTTGTCACCTATGTTGAACTGCATATGCTGATGTTATCTACTCTACCATCCTCCCCCTCCTGTGCTGACTTAGGCAGTACAGAGCCTCTGAATGTATTCTCAGCTGCTGCTAGGTGTCCACTGATTCTTCTTTCCACAGGCTGAAACCCCTTGTCTCTGTTTCCTTAGCACTGGAGCAGCTCAACCTTGATGGCCTGGATGTGCCAGATTATTCTTCTATTAGTTGATAACATCTCCCTTGAAAAAAGGCGTTTGATTTCTCCTAGTCTTTTTCGTATGTTTCAAACATGGAAAGAAATGTTTTTTCAAGAATTTGAAACAGACTTAGCTAATCATATGGGCCAATTTGTAAAGTATCTAAAACCTATACATGTGAGTTTTCCAGGTCATTATTGCTTCCTTAATGGCCTGTTAGTTATGGTGTGTGACCAAAAAGTCAAAGGGAGCAACTGCCCTTCAGCTCTCCCAATGCTTGCCCTGAGGGTTAGTTCCATGTAGTCTCTTTCTTAGCTTTGCATACTCTAGGACTAGATTGAGACCCCAGCTCCATATTACCCTTTCACCATCAACCATATGAAGAATTGTGGCTTTCTCATCCCTTTTTCTTCACCTGAGGCTACATACTTGTATCAGAATGAGAAAAAATCCCCTTCATTCAAATGAAGTTCCCTTTTATCCACTGCCCTGCATGCTAAAAACACAAGCACAGAAGAAGGAACTTCTGACCTAAAGGCTTTTCCAAAGAAAAGAAAATTTAGACACAAATTTGAGAGCAAAAAAAATCTGCAATTGGCAAATGAAAACGTTTTTGTTGTCATGTGTGAAAAAACTATCACCTTCTACTAAAAGGGCACTTGGTAAAGAAGTCCTGAAGGGAAACCTACAACCAGTTCTCTGCAAATTGCCTTTTCAAGGGCAATAGAAAAAGAGATTTTTTTTTTTTTTCCCCCTATAGCAATAGGCTGTTCCTAACTTACAAGACCTTACCAGGTTTCTCATAGCTCATACCTGGACTATATGTCAGGGGAAAGATCAGATAAGTCACAATCCTTGCACTGATGGAGAGAGACCTTTCTCCTTTTTTAGACACACAATTTTTTTCAGAAATCATTCAAACACACCAATCTAGAAACTTTTTCCCAGCTAGGTTTTAGGCAAAAGATTGAGAAAGACAAAGAACATAACAACAAATCTTGTTCTATCTTTACACTTTAAGACAAAAAAATAGATTCTGCTCTGTTACCTCAAGAAAAGTTTGCAAAACAGACAGAAACCAAACTCAAATCTGTTAGGCATCCCTGCACCTCAGTTCAGAGCTTCATAATCAGACTATGGACTTCCTTGTATTCAACAGTGTGGGCCTGATAACATTTTTTCTTTTAAGCATAAGGCCATCAAAAGCCCTTTAGTTAAAAGAAAAAACAAAACCCCTAAGAAGAATATCAAAGCATAGACTTATGTCCATAATTAGGGACAGATTGTAAGAGTCAGTGCAAATCTACTTAGTTGAATACCCAGGTGCATCACCATTTTCTCCTCCACTCCTATTGTATAATCTTGTCCTGGGTGAAGTTGTTGTAGACATATCTGGCCCTGCAGAGTACCTCCTAGCATGGTTTTTGCTGCCATGTTTGTTTGGCTGGGTTTACAGCCCTAGAGATCAAGGAATTTAGGGAGCCAGTCAGTGGGCTCAATGCTAAAAACTGTGCCCTATGGCCATTTGGAATAATTACTGGTGGACATGGGGATTCCAAGTGGAGGTGTTCCCGATGCAGCTCATTCAAAGCTTCAGTTCTGTTACAGCAATGCACTGTAAAGCTTTACAGACTCAAAGTTATGTCTCCTCTTGATGTCCCAAGGCCACACCTGTCATTTATTAGTGTAGGGAATCAGGAAATTTGGCACTTCAATGGAACACATTTCTTGGAAACAGTCCCTAGATTGAAATCAACATGTAGCCAAAAAGAAGCTTAAACATTTCATTTAAATTAGCTACTTCACAGATTACATTCATAACAAAATTTCTTATGCACAGCTATAATCTTAATGGAAGAGTGGTGTGAAGTATCCATTTGGCAATGTATCACTTTTACAATATGCAGAGATGGCAAAACAAATAAAAATGCGTGTTGCAAATAATAAATACAAAATGAATTGGGTTGTAGAAAAACAAAAACTTTTTAAATAAAGAAATCTTTCATATTTGTTTTCTTTGAAAACAAGTAAGATATGTCCATATTTGTATGGTCTGCAACCACATTATGTGGATAGCAAGTGTATAAACAAATAAATAAATAGAGGCAGACTTGGTCTAATAGGCTATGCTATCTAAACAAGCAGGACAAAGGACAGAAGAATAATTTTGGTCTAGCTGGCCTTACTTGAATCTCCATGCTTTTGACTATGTGAAGAAGTTGATCCAGAAGGCAGAAAAGTGTTGTCTAACCATAGTAAAAAGCTTTGATTTCAGTTTCAGCAGAAGACTTATGGAACTGGAAAATTTTAAGGAAAAAGCCACAAAACACTTTCATTGTTGAATAGAAAAGCTTTGTACAATTTAGAATTGGATTATTTGTGCTTTGCTTTGTACAGCTGTGACAGAAGTTTTGATAGTGCTTCTACCAGGAATTGAGCATCCTTACGGCCTCCAGAGGCATTTGAAGGGGATGGCATGCACCATATATGGTTTGTAAAGTTTGTATGGCTTCTTAGGGCAAAGATATGCCTCAAAAGAATGAAATAGAGTTTTTAACAACACTTTCAACTAGGAAATAAACAACCTTCATTTTCATTGCATTCACTTAAAGGTGAAGACACTCACTTCTTACATTGATGAATATAAAATCAATACTGCAAGAAAATAAACTAGAGATGCTGGAAATATGTCTTACTTTGGCTTTAAACCACGTGGTTCAGATTCACAGAAACATTTGATGTGCTTAAAGTAGGACATGGTGGAATTTACATTTTTATATACCTAAAATATACATTCTTTTATATTTATATTTAATATCTATATTTATATTTAATCACTTATATTTTATAATTATAGATGATACAATTATACGATTATACTTTATAATATTTTTTTTATATATATATATAAACTGTATCATCAATAGGAGAACACAAGATCAGAGAAAGAAAAAGACTGTATAATTCCTTAATAAGGGCAGTCAGCTCTGAAAAGAGTCCCTGCTTCTAGGCCTGCTAAGGCATTTTGTATTAAACCTTTATTGAACAGCATTCATAAACAAGGCAATGACTGTTCTCTCCCAGATGAGTGCCCTCATCACTCATGTACAGACTCAATTTAATTTTCTTTGTCTCTGTGAAGCCTGAATGTTTAGCTTCATCCTTCTTAGAGGAGGACAGATGTTATCTTTGTCTCTAGCATAGCAGATTAGATCTTTTTTTAATTTTTTTTTTCTTTTTGGAAGACAATTGGTTTTTATATAGTTCAAAGTCTTTCCCTAAGTGGATGACTTATGTGTCTAAACCCAGGAGAGACTTTAGGCTAAGAATGCCAATCTCAGATAGGTTTGTAAACCTGCGAGAAGCAGACCTGTAGAAACGTGTCTGTCTATTGGCTACCTTCCTACTCAACTTGCTTGTGTCTGTGAATCCCAGTTCTACATGTCCAGCTCTCCCCTTGAATAACATCAGGATCTCAGGAGCCCACCTTACAATGACAAGCAAATTCTGGTCCTGAAGATGACTGACTAAAAGTTATCTTTGGGAACAACCAGCATTACCACACTTAAGTGCTTTTGTGGAGCTGAGCCTGTGCCACTGTAAGCTAAGAAATGAGAAATTTTATTGGTATTTCTGCTGGAAGTCAGTAAGTGAAACAAAATCACGTGCAGCTGTACAGAGTGGTTTTGGGAAAAAAAAAAAAAAAAAAATCTGGTGAATTAATGTGGTATATTTCATGAAAACCTTCCAAAGAGTATCACTACTCTTTTTCCTGAAGGCAAGATGGAGGCTTGTTAATTGAACTCAATCTATTTAGTTTATCTAAGAGGAAGTTAAAAGGTGACTTCATTATGCTATTTAAGTAACTGTAGGAAAGACATTTCTGATGGTAGATGCCTTTTTAATCTAATAGGGAAAGGTGTAATGAGATCCAGTGGTTAGTAGGTGAGGCTAGACAAATTTGAATTAGGAATAAAGCAGAAATTTTAATAGTGAGAGTAATTAATCACTGGAAAAACTCAGCAAGGGATGAGGTGGGTTCTTCATCATTTGAAGAACTAAGGTTGGATAACTTTCTTAAAAATATGGTGTAAGTCAAACAGAGATTATTAATATAGATATTGACCAGTGCAGTTCATTGCCCTGTGTCATTTAAGAGGTCAGACTAGGCCATCATTGTGATACCTTTTATCCTTAAAATATATGAATCAATAGATCAGGAGAGTAAGAAGCAAAATTCACGGCTCCTTGCTTATCTGGAGTTACCCCAGCTGCTTCTTCCAAGTAACCTGATTTGATGACTGAGCCTGATTTTCCTCAATAGTTTTTCAACAGCTGCTGCCTCACTATCAGGCAGACTAAAAGCCCCAGGCTCCTTTCTGCATATCTGTTACTTCTGACCTCTTACTCCATACACTCACTATTTACATGATCTGAAGACAGCAGCCAGGACAGAAGCTATTGCCCAAACTCAAAAGATGGATATCTGACAGAGCAGGAGGATTTTTGGAAGTACAGATGTAAAGGTACTGAACCTTGTCCATCCACAGGCTTTGGGAAATATTTTGACAGGTACTTACAACCTCTGAATATTCCAATTCAGGTAAAAATATTCAGGCTTACAGAGTTTTTAAATTTAAGCTGAAGTATCTGCCAGCTCCAATTTTTTTTCCCCACTCCTAATGAAGACAAAATATACAGGGAATGATGACAATCCATGTGTGGGCTAGAACAAAAGCACAGACTACCTTATCAGTACATCTCCAAAAATGCAGAGAATATTCTATCAGCACATCTTCTTCATTTAGACAATCTACAGGGAGGTTGAAAATATCCTGAGCTCTGCAGAAGATGTAGCTGTTGCTGTATTAACCAGAAAGGGATATTACTGACAAGATACATTAATATTAGGTGGTGTGATATGGCTTCTGGAAATAACCATTTCTTATTTCATTAGTCCAGAAAAAGCCAGATGAATTCTTCCAGCCACTCTTCAGACCTGATAAAAAGGGCATATTTAAAATATGTTAATCCTTTTCCATTTGCAAATACTGAGTCCAGGGATTTACATGAAGAGAAATTTAAGGGGATAGAGGACAGATGAATAAAGAGAAACAATAAAGTTGGAAAAAAGACAGCAATTTCTACATCAGCGATGTATATAACATAAGATCCCACTAGGTGTCTTGGTGAGGGTCTAACCTTAATTCTCCTTGTGGTTTTCAGTAGCTATTAAAGATGTCCATTCTAGGGTACCCACTTCCTTTTTTTTTTAGCTTAAATGAGTTTTCTGAGCTGAGCCATCCTATCTGTCCTTAGAGCTGTGCTGTTTCAGGAGCAAGAAGAAATGAGAATTGCACATATGCAGCTATAGCATTTCAGGTCTCTTCACCAGCGCTGCACTTTCCTGTTCATACAGCCCATCACCTGCCTCCATACCATTCATCCCTGCTCATTGCCTTCTTGCTGCTGGCACTTTCAGAAAGAGATTAGCACTATGCAAAATGTACAATAGGGAATGAATGGGCTGCTCAGAACAACAGACAAAATATTTTATCGCCCACAAGTTCAAAACTTAACCACCATTTAACACAGAGCTACAGGTCATGGTGTTACTGAAATGCCCATGAGCTCCTGAGCTCTCTCTGCTTTTCACCAGAACGTGATAGCCAGTTTGGTCCATTACGGCATCTGGCCATCTGGGGTTCTCATGTTGCTCAGAGCTGATCCCATTCTTCTTCATGAGCACGGGTTGCTTAAGAGTTTTTCTAGGGTACAGGGCTTACACTCAAATATGTATTTCATTAAAAGGGTCAAAGAACTGTAGAACAGTACATTGCAGTGTATCATTGAACAGCTTTACAGTGTCATATGGGCAAGGGGGATTTTTTAAGTAAGGTGCCCTGCTGCTGCAAGAAAAATCATGACATTCTTAATGCCTGCACAGAAACAATGCAATGTAGTTCTAAATTGTAATTTCATTTGCTCTGTAGAAGTGTCATATCCACATGATCATACTTCCCCTGTGTTTATAGTCTAGCTTTTTACCTTGCTGACAAGCAGGTAGCTCTTGTGGCTCTTGATAGGGAAATAATAAGGATGTGAAACAGATTTCATTCCTTCTTGCAAATCATCTATACCACAATTATTTATTAAAATCCAGTTAAAGAAGAAATCATTAATACCAGCACATATTTAGAACCCAGTCTGATTCTCAAATTCCAAGGTGAGTGACATGACTGATTATTTGACAAACAAATACATGTCTTCTGATTTTCATTTTTACAAAGTTTATTTGATATGGAGTGTATATGCATCAGTGAAACACAAAAAAACACAGAATCCCACAAGGCTGCTTCAACAGAGGAAGTCTGTAATATAACAAACTGCAGAGACATCAATTTGATTATGTGAAAACTCCCTGCTGCATTTTGAAACTCCGATTTGAGGGATACCAGGATCTGCAGCCTGGCTTTTATGTCATCAAACCATTTTCTACAGCTGGGATGCTTTTCTTGGATGGTAGATGTGCATCAAACAATGAGTAGACAGCCCTGGGTGCCTTGAATATAGTCACTGATGATGATGAATTTCCTCTGTAACAGAGCCTTTTAGGGGACTGATTGGACCATTTTTCTGAAATAATCCTTTATACTAGCTAATCTGAGAAATGACATTTTTTGCTTTAGGAACTAGAGGTAGCTATTTTGCACCTAAAATGTGAAAAGCTTTTTTCCAACATCCTTGAGTACTGTTACCGATGAATAAAATTGTTTGCTGCCAGATGATATTGAATGGATCCATTCATTATTCCTATCATTTTGTCAGATTTATAATGGCAGGAGTCAAGAACAGGATCTAATATTTATTATCCTTTCAATGTTTTTCTAGTTTCTTCTTTTCCAATTAGAAATAATTGCAATTGAAAAAGTTTAATTCATGATTTAGCCAAAGCACTACATAGTTGTATTTTCAGCACAGAAGGAYCTGTTTTTGAAACTTTGTTAAACATGAAAATAGCTTTCACTGGATAAGAGGAAATAAGGAGACATTAAAATATTTATACAGATAACAGAAAAACATGTTATAGAAAGTAAGTCAAAGCTCAGAATATTTGTATTATAATAAAGCAGTAACTTCTAGATGAGTATGGTCGCTTAAGTAAAGGTATGAAGATAAACTTAAAATGTTCAGATTCTCACCTTATAACTTTCTTTTTCACTTTTAAGACAATCTGCCAAGTGTTGGTGTAATTTTATTAGCCATCCCTCAGAGTATGGCAGACAGCCAGAGAAGCACTTAATAGTATTTCCTGTTCACCTGTCCATCCCCTTGCAAAGTGACGAGCTGATATACATAAAACTAGAAAATTAATCATCCACAGACTCTGTTTGCTCTGAATTTGCATATCACTCTACGGCTGTGTTTTGGGATGCTGTCCATCTGTAGCTTTGAAATTAGCAATCTCTCTCTCTCCTGCCTTTGCATTCACTGCATTTTGAAGGCATTAATTTTCCTCCTTAACGATAATGTAGTTCACAACAATCTTTTATTCTGAGCAACACAAGATTCTTACCTTAATTAGTAGTATTTCTAAAGTACTATTCTTTCAAAAACATTATTTATGATGCCTGGGGTTATATATGAATCGTAGTAATAACACTGCAAGTACTGATACATAGTGTCTGCTGGATCATTAAAACTACAGAATGATTAATAATCAGTGTGGATATTTATTGCACTAACGCTTATGGCACTGGCTTGAAACAAAGCGTGATATCCAGTGAACATTAGAAATTTTTCAGAAAAAGATTTATGTAGGTGTCTTTTTGGATTAAACTATTTACTATTTGAAATAATTACTTCATTTTTCTTCTAGTTTTTCTGTTTATACTTACTAATGTTTCATATACAGCTGATAAAAACTTCCTTTTTTACATTATCACTGTTCAGCTAGCAAAAGGTGTTATTCTAACAACAAATTCATGGAACATCTAAAAGCTTGTAGTCAGCTGACTCTGTTTCATCACTGCAATGATTTTGTACTAAATGTGCTCTTCAGGGAGAAACGATCTTCTACAGGATTCCTGCTGGCCTTGACCAGGGCACTTCATTTCTCCATTTCTCAGCTTCCTTTCTGTAAAGTACTCGTGGTAGTGTTTCTTTTCCTTTGTCTTCTGGAGCTCTTTGCGACATTTGCAACATTTGCATTCACAGTATTTACTACTATCATGCCCAGCATGAGCAGGGCTTGGTTTTGACTGAGGCCTCAAAGTGTTGCTGCAATAAATGAACAAGAATATCCCTACACGTAGATAAATATAGACAGGTAGCATAAAAATACATAGGTGTTCAACTGTAAAATACATCCTGGGATGAATCCAGGACATCATTAAGGAAAATTACTTCTTCTACTCATGGGTTCCTACCTCCTTTGTATTTGCCCCACCTTTTGAACTTCTCCATTAGTCATGGTCAGAAGGTGAAACACCTCCATCGGGTGCCATATCTACTCCACAGATCCTGTCAGCCGTCCTCAGCGGACTCTATGCCAAAACCACCACCTCACAGATTAAAGGAAGCCTAGTGCATGCATTAGAAGAAAGGGAAAGTGTTTAGAAGAGAAAAAGACTGTTCATGCAGCTGAAAAGAGCTGTTGGATGGGTTGATGAAGAGCTGGGGAAGGTTATCCAGGGGCAAGGCAGGTGAGAGGCTTAAATGAGTTTCTTTCATTCAGAAGAATCTGAGACTGGTTCTTCATTTTGTGATTCATCCACTGAGGCTTATGTCTTGGAGATAGGTAGGTGCACACTGCTCTGAATTGTGGAGGGTGAACAAGCATTTGTTTGAGACTAGGGTTAAACCTTTCACTTGGTTCTGCGAAATTTCCAATTTCAGCTGTTTCAGAGGCAGGCTATCATACCATTGAATATTGAATTAAAGATATGATTCCTATCTACAGCATGCTCCCTCTGGACATTGGCTTGATAATTTACCTCACTCTCAAATTTTGTGCAGGCACTCCAGTTCCCAGCATATATAATTCTTTCCCTTGAATAATGATAACATTGCCTGAATATAAACTGGCTTCTTTAGCTAGAAGTTATGACTACCTTAAATGGACCCAGAAGCATTTTTCACAAAAGGTTACAGGGAGAGATGTCCATTTACATTTTTTGCACCATATATTAACTTGTATTAGTTTCACTGCATTCATTTATGTGGCAAAACACAATGTACTGTAACTCTATCACCTAAGTGGATGTAAAATTTTTTGTCATTAAAAAAATTCTAGATATTTATAGGGCATAATTTTGTATTTGTGTGTGTGTGTTTTAACAGGTGGTACAATTGTTGATGGAAAGAAATAGAATATAAAGTTCAAGATCCACTCCCAGTGCTCTTCGCCTATCAAGCAAATATGTACTTGTCTTTTCTGAAAAAATGTCTCGGATTGTGACTAGTGGTTTTTTTTTGCAAGCCTTAAAGCCAATACAAAATCAGTTGAAAGGAAATGTTCATCTCTTCCTACAGAAGGATAAGTATAGTTGACATTTTGAATAGCTTCCATAAAGTGTCACTATAAGTCATAAAGAAAATCAAACAAAATATGTTGTTTTATTTAACCTTCCAGGCACTACAGTTCTTGAATTACCAAGAGTTCAAGTTGGTAGCTCTTCACAAGTATTGTGCCTTATGAAACTGTACATTTTTATATAAAATGTTTCTTTAAAAATAAAACAAAAGCCCTTTAAGTAGCATTCTGGTATTCTGAGGGGCAAGAAATATTTTGGAGTGAGGGAATGCACTCACACTGTACATTTAAGACAGTGACAGATTGTAAGAGTTTATTGCTTCCTGCAGATGTTGTATCTGGTGTTCCAGTTCAATCAAATAATTATTCAGAATGGTAGAGAAAAAGTCCAAGAACCAGGCATTTTTGTTTCAGAAAGAGTTTGGTTCCAGAACAGTAAGGAAGAAGGAAGAAAGAAAAAAAGATAAGTAAACGTTAATCCAAGCAAAAAAGCCAAAATCACTTGGGTGGAAATTACTCAGCGTGACCTTCATTTCAGCACATAACTAGTGTCATCAAAGTTTGAGGCTTTTTCTCAATTGTCCTATATAAAAGTAGAACAAATGTCTTCACCTGCATGCATCAAGTTGCCATAGTAGGGCCTACAAAATCAGTGGATACATTAACAAATTACCTTAATATTTTCCTTTTTTTCTCAGTCTATTTTAGTGTACCACAAGAGCGTATGTGTAATTCTGAAGGCATAGATGTATCAATACTGTCTTTATGGCATGTGCCCGCTTCCTCAATTTACCATGTAGCCAGTGAATACTGCTGAGTTGTGTGTGGGAAGTTGAGCTATGGCATATTCCTTTCTAGTCTGGAAGCCCTCTACTTCTGGAAAATAAGGAAGCCATTCAAACAGCTGAATAGATAGAGTGCTGAGGTGGAATATCAAGGAAGGAAGAAGAGGTAAGAACATGTGTATACCTTTCCGACACTGTGCAGACAGTCATATATCTTCTCCATCTGCCTCTTGTTCCAGATCAGATCTGTTGACCTTTCTGAATGCCTACATTGATACAATTTCCTGGGTGGAAATCAGCTCATCTAAATTTGTCTGTCTAAAATTAGGCATCTAGCCTAAGGTGGTCCTGCAGATGATAGAGGATGTGCTTGATCTCATATAACCTACATTTATCCCAAGTCCCGTTGCATTTTAACCATGTGATTAACTGCCATTCAAGAGATGGATTCCCATGTGTACAAAATGGTTGCATATCCCCTTTTCAGCTTGTTCCTGTCAGTGCCACTACTGCCTAATACTCCATTTGAGAATTTTTCCTTCTCTTAAGTAGTTTGCTTTATGCAGCTGAAAAGCTGGCCAGAAGCTGGTTGTTTTGAAAACACAGAACATTTAGTGAAAATACCTCTAACAGATGTAGTAACATGCAACCAAAAACTATAAGAAGAAGAAACTTTTTCAGTTTTTTAGAGGTAGTGTGAGCTTATTTCTAGCCTTCTCCAGTAACTGCCTTATTTATTTACTGTCAGTCCTTTAAATTGTGTTAGATGTCCTTTCAAAAGTTTCTCATGGAGTTCCGATTTAAATGTAGAACAAGTTTTAATAAATATTAGTGCCAAATAATAAATTGTGAAGATCAGGAGGAAGGAAGGACTTTATTATTACTGGAGGTGGCTGTGCATACATCTGAGATTTGTTAAAACACGTTGTTACAGTTGAAATCACTAGATGGCAATGTTACATATGCTCTTACAGGCTCTTCCATTAGAATGCAAGCAAGTGTTCAGTCTCTGAAGAAATGCTATATGGTTGCTACTGTTGTTGTGCAGTTGTATTTGAAAAGTACCCAAGCTTGCTTTTTTCCACTTTAATCTCTGTATTTGGTAATGAGAAACAAACATGATTTGTCAGCTCAGATTTCTGGAGAAAGACAGGTTGGAATGCTTTTTAGAGCTGGCTTCATTCCATACAGGTGGAGGGCATGAGGGTAGCAAGCACACTTTGAACATACCCAGGCAAATTTCTGCTCATCTGGATAAACTGACCTATAACAATTCTGCTATCGCAGTGCAGGGGACCAGCGAGGGTATCAGAAAAAAGATACTGTTTTGAAAAAAACAGCATTATGTATCTCTTTATCTCTCAATCTATCATTTACCTATAAATGAGACCAGATACCTCCCAGCTGGCTAAGGCATTGCCAGAAGCACTATGTTACTGCACAATCACCCTCACCGTTCTCCCTATGGTAAACAGAAAGTGAAGTAGCTCCAGAGAATGAATCACATCATTGATGGGCTCTCAAAGTGCCTCTCTCTGCTCTTTGGCTCTACAGAGATTTTCTGAAGAGGCAGCTCCTAACTGAAGCATGTCATATAGGTGCACAAGGGTAGTTCTGGGCTACAATACCTACATTTGTGCAGAAGTATATACATTTGAAAATTATTTCATTTTCAGTTCAATTTTGATTACAGAACCACCTTTTTAGGGATAAATAGGACAAAGGGTGGGAGATTAGGGGGAAAAGAATGAATCCAAGACTGTCTTTGCAGAAAAGACAAGACAAGACAGAAGATCAGTGAGAAAGCAAAAAGCTGAAGTAGACTGAAGCCTATGAAGAAACATGAGAAGCAGAAGGTAAACCACTGCAGTGAGCCTGCCAGTGTTCTGTGTTTGAGCTCCTCCTTTGCTCTAAGTAGTAATGATTATCTCTTTACTTTAGTCTGTGAGCTTTTCAAAGGCCACCAGAGAACAGGCAGGAAAAAAAGAAGTTAAAAACTAGAAGCATATGCGTGTGAGAGCTCATGAGGAAGGATAGATCACTGAAGCACTAGTAAAAGAAGAATTATAATATTCTGAATATGAAGAAGCAATAAATAGAAGCAAATAAGTTCCAGAATACAATAACCCAACTCTCAGCTTCCTCCTAGAGGGAAGATGAATGATTGTATCTCTTGGCTGCTCTAACTACAAGTCTTCTGCAGCCAATACACTTTCAGGGCCATGCTGGCCAGATGTTGGCACCTTAGAGAACATCTTTTGCATGTATTAGACAGATCTAGCTCGCCAGCAGATTTTCTACTGCCAAGGGATTGGCTCTGGGTCCTGTGACAGCAGAAACCAGACTAGTGCAAAGCCTGAGTGAATTTGAGCTTTGATGAAAAGGCAGAGGATGTTGTTACCTAGATGTAATAACATGGGTAAGACAACAAAGACATCTGAATCTAGTTCCTTCTTCTGTGACTATGCTGATGAATAATCCTGTGGGGGTCATTTACCTGCTCCTTTTGTTATGTAGTTAGCCTTGACATAAGTTGTAAAATTAAACAGTTAATCTATTGCTTAGTCCTGTCTGATGTTAAGGCCATGTGACCTGAGGGGCAATACTCAGTTCGCATCAGCTTGGGAATTTAGGATGCCACTGGCCTTACAAGATCAAGCTGTAAATTATTGTTCATTTATTGACTGAGTGTCCACTTAGTGATATATTAAAGAAGCAAGTTAGGTCCTTCCGTAATGGACTAAAGTACATATTGCCTCCAAATGAGACATAAGAAACTTCACTTGTTTGGAACAACTTACTGTTATGTTTACTTTCTGTAGACCAATGCAGCGACTTCAGTAGCACATTATTTACAAGGTGTGTTTCTGTAAATATAATGAAATGGAGATATGAATGAGCAGAGATGTTTAAAGGACTGATGTAAAGTTGTAGCCTAGAGGTATTCCACTGGGTGATAATATTCACATCATGTCTTAAAGCCTATATATTTCTAAACAATCTCTGATTTTCTTTATTTATATTTAAAGCAGTCATGTTTCTGAGTGGTGGAACAAATTTTATTCTTGCTGGTGGAATATGAAAAAAGTAAGACAAGATAGCCTGTTTAGTTTTGGTCAGATGATGCCTAAGAAAAAACGGAGGTAGGCACATTACAAACACTGGAGACTATGACAGCATTGTCAATATTTCTAAAGTGTTAATCAAATGACTACTAAAAGCATTTTGCTGTTATTTAGAAATACATGAATTTAAGGTATATAATGGTTTGTATTTTATATAAGCAGACCTGTGAAAAAAGCTGCACCTATACTTGAAATTAATGAGAAAACACTGTAGTGTTTCTATTTTGTGCTATAATTTAGTAGGTGTTTGAAATTATTTCAACTTGCCAGAAAAAGTCCAATTTGCTTTCTGAGTTGTGAAATCATGGTTTCATATCTGGAATATTTTAACAGCCACATGACACAAATTAGCTTAGGAGGATTCCAAATTAATTGTTTTTTTGTTGTTGCTATTTTGCATTTTAGATCTCCAGTTAATGATTGAAGGAATTCTGAATGAGCTTGTCACGGTGTTAAACAACAAGCACCAAAGTTCAGATTCTGCTGCAACTTCGATTTGCTCTCTGGCTGCTGTTGCTCTAGCACTCTGAAAAGCTCACTGTAATAGCTGAAGTTTTCCATGTTTGTTTTTTTCTCCTCTGTGATCCATTTGGAAGGTTATAGAAAAAAAAAAAAAAATTAGTTAAAAAATAAAGACAGTAAAGTTTAAAACTTGAAAGTTGCTTACTTTTACTTGAAAATTTCCAGGTAGCTTGTCTCATGATGTGCTAGTTCCTTAAGCAGTATGCACAACAACAAAAAACCCACCAAGACTAAAAAATGGCAAAGATTCATTGCAAACATTTCAGTTATTTCAGAAAAACTGTGGATGTTACCTATGTGTCTGAATGCATGGACAAATACTATCTAATCTATCAATAAATATATACTATATCCACACTGTTCTAAAAGTGAATTTCTTATGGGTAACAACAATCTTTGCTATTTTGAGTGACTGCTTTAGAATGTTAAGAGTAGCAAACTTGACAGTGGCAGCTACCTAGTTGAGGATGATAATACTTCTAATTGTACGTACCCACAGCTAATTATACTGCCATTGCAAACTGGTACAGAAATACATTATTTTAGCAGCAAATCCTACTTTTCAGGCATTCTACCTGTTCTCTTGGAGACTTCTAGGCTCCAGCCCTGCTGTAGAGTCCCATTGCTTATGTCTGGCTTGCTGCCAAACACAAATACCTCTTCTGACTACAAGAACAAAAACTTAACCTAAAGGGCTAAATTCTTCTTTGGCTCACGCTGTGTGCAAATACCCTTGGCTGCATATATTAAGTTAGCATATCTTTTCTTCTGTTAAAGTGGTATTAGACATAGGTAAAATTTTTCATGTAAACTTTTAAGTTAAAATGCAGATTTAGCAGTACTAAAATAATAGTTTCAAAAAAATTATTGTCTTAAAAATATTACCTGATTTTATTTAATAAGAAATGGAAATATTTTGTTTCATTTATAATTTTCAATTTTGACAAAAAATATTTGGAGAACAGCTGAAAAAAGTAATAATGATACTACTGCTGCTGCTGCTGCTGCTGCTGTTGCTACTACTACTACTACTAATGTTCCAGACAAATAAACCAAATCAATTTTATAGAATAAAACTTTGTATTTATTTTGACCTTATGCAAAAACTTTTATTTTTAACAAGTTTAATTTGAAGCTTTTTTCCTTTTTAACAGCCGTTTCTCTGCTTCTTTTCTGTCCAAAAGTGAACCATTGACATAAATTTTCAGAAATTTAGTTTTGTTTAGCTTTACCTATATGTGCTACTGAATAATCAGTAAGACAGTCTGAGTTAACCTTTACATGTCAAGGAATTTGTAATTTGAGAGTGAGAGACCTGGTACTGTATGCTGAAGTGTTTTGTGGTTTTTTGTTCTTTTTTTTCTTTTTTTTTTAATTTTAAAAAAATATGGTAAGCTGATTCAGCGCTATCAGACCATGTGAAAGATTTGCTCAGACAAGAAGTCTTGCTTATGGAGGAAGCTGTTGACACCAAATCACTCTTTTTTTCATGGGAGAAATTATTAGGGAAAGAAAATTTAATGTTGTTCTCCAAGTACATGTATTTTAGAGCATGCCTAGTGAGTTAGGTCAGCATTCGAGCAGCTGTAACACTATTACCATTTGCAATGCGAGCTTTAGAGGAACACGATGTGCTCTGGCGATATCCAATGCAGCAAGCAAAGTGGCAGTTCAGGATCTGAATGTGCTATGCTAAAATTCATCTTTTTACACCTTTCTTCACTATTCAGAGAATGGACAGCTTGGACCCCGGCTACAGTAAAGTGGCATTTGGTCTCTCTCCTTGGCAGTTGACAACTGCGCTGCAGAGGTGAAGACAGCTTTAAGATCACATTGAAAGAAACGCATGTAGCCAACAATGTACTTGAATCAAAGTGTGTCTAAGGGTAAGTGATCTATCTAAATAAAAAAAGAAGAGTGAAGTTTGTTACAAAGAGAGGTGAGTCCTTTTTCTAGGGTAAGTGAGAGATTTCATAGAAAATTCAAGCTGGCAGACTTCATGAAAATTTTGTCTAAGTTTCTGGACAAAGACAATAAACTTACTAACTAGTATGTTGTGCTGAGCTTCATGAAGTTCACAGGACCAGTCTAGGGAGACACATTTTATTGGTGGTTTCCAAAATGCGTTTTAATGTTCTTACAGTTGATAGAAGCCAATAGCTATGAAAAAAAAAAGAAACTGCTATGGCTTACAAATCAGTAAAAGTCCCCCCAAGAAGCTGGGGCCTGTATGAGCAAGTAAGTGAAGGATCAAGATCTTAATGTGAATGCTTCAGAATTAGAGTGCAAAGTTAATTTTATAGAGACAATTATAACTAAATGTGTTTCTCTTCAGGATTTCCTGCTTGAAGCCAAGGTCATATCTATTATCTGTTTCTGTTTTTCTTCCAGTATTTTATGTTTATATTTTTGTGGGAACTCATTTTCAGAAATATGACCTATAGTAATCATTGCCATCTGATTTGACGTTGTCTCTTACAATGTCAGTTAGTTAATGTTATTGTGAAGCTTGGAATGGATTAGAAACTACTTGGATGACTGGAAGCTACATTAAATTCAATTGGAGTTAAATAGGCTATTAATCAGCACTTGGTGATTACTATGCCTGAAGTTCTCCTTAGTGATTAGTTTTGAAAAATGTTATGCTGGTACAAATAGAAAAGATTTCACTATTAAACTAGCCTTGATAATACTGGTACATTTTTGTTATTACTATTATTTTTTCCAATATTTATTTCAAGATTCTTATTAGGCAAGTAATATAAGGATATTTCATTCATGGTTCTGAGCCAAATTCTGCGTTTTGACTTTTGTGAAGGCTCCCACTAGCTTTTATTTGGTTTGCTTACCTGTAGTTAAAAGTAAAGTGTGGGCTTCCATAGGTTGTGAGTTTATAATTCTATTTTCTAATTTTTAATGTTCCAAATTGTCATATCCAGAGACAACTGATACAGAGAACTGCAGCTAGAGCCTTAATGAGTTTGAATTTATCAAGATTTACTTCCTACATGTGGGAACCTCTTTATTGAGGTGCAGCATGTTTTAAGATTATTTTAAAATATTGTTGTTGTCTTCAGAAGCTTTACTAACAATCAAAGGATCTGCTAGATTCATTTCTCTAACACATCTTTAATTATATTTCATGGTCATACAACAGAATCCTGAAGTGTCTACAGAAGCAATGTGCTCCTCTTTCTGTATTAGTGCAATGAAAGTCAATAGTTCACGAGACAGTCTTCCAACACTTAATTTTTTCTTATTTTATGGATTGAATTAAATTTATGTTTCACTTCTGGAAGTAGATAAGTTAAATGTAGAAGCTAATAAAAAGTTAAAAGAAATGAACATTGAATTTGAGTGTTGGCTTCTGGGTATCTAACCTGAAGACTAAGTTTCAAGGGTGTGAGCTCAGCCCTGTCTTTACGTGCACACACCTAAAGTTATCTCAGATTAAACATTCAGATTCTGGAACACAAACCTCTCAGGATATTTTAGAAAATGTGGTTCTGAGATGTCAAAACAAGGTAAAAAATTATTTTGTTTTGTTGTGCACTTTTTGTAGTGACCTCTTGTGTATGTAAAGAATTTCATAAAAATGCTCTGCATTAATAGTGAAAATGACATCTTCTGTGATACCTAAGAGCTGAGTGACAGCTGAATTTTGAAATATTTCTTACCGATATAATTATACTCAGGAATATGTAGCCAAAGACATTGGGAAGTCTACCTACATGAAAACTGACAACCAAAATTCTTCATTTCAAAATAAATTAGTGGATAACTTGTAAAAAAAAAAAAAATCGGTATTACTACAGATTCACACATATGAATAAATAAGAACCTCGGTCATGTTCACGATACAAGTATTGTTTGGGAAGACATGCTCTTAGGTAAGAACTTGATATGTATATTCTGATCTGGGAGATAAGCTGTTAGGAAAAATAAGGCAGAAGGAAACTTATGAATGATAAATTCTGAAAGTCTGGTTCAGCAAATCTAAGTAAAATATAGCCAATTTAGAATGCTGGTATACTTGATTTTAGTAGAAGATATGAAAGCTCTGATTTCTCTTTAAAAAACTCTCTGCTGGGCATATATAGATATGATTTGACTTTTTGCCCTGAATTTAGAAAGAACCCAAAAGCATTAAACTGTTGGATGGATATCCTGACTTTTGTAATAAGCTCTCCTAAGTATGAAGAGAATGTGATTGTGCTATTGGCTTTTGGACTCTAAACTTTGTGAGGAGGAATTACTTTTTTTGTGATGTGTTTGTTCAGTGAGGCCTTGATTCCTCCCTTTCAAGCTCTAGCTATTACTGCAATACAAATGTTAAATAATAAATGTTCCTGTATTGCTCTTTCACAGTTTTGTAAGAGAAAACATGTCATGGTAAACCAAGCCTATTCATCTTGGAATGTTGTTCATTTGAAAACTTATTATTTTAAAATTAAAAGCTTTCTACAGTATAGTCTATTTAGCATTTTTCCTTATTGTCTGCTTATAGTATATGTTGAGGAGATTAAAAGTCAACTGGAATCACAGTGTTTTTAGAAGTTGCCTGGTGTTTCAAGATATTATTTTTCCCCCCCCAAGGAAAACAAACTAATACTCTRAAAGCCTATTAAATTTATGACCTTCTTGCTGAAAAGGCGTATTTTAAAAACATTTTCTTTGCTTGCAGATTTTTCATTTAGGATTTAGCAAATTGTGGTTGGTGCAACAATACCAAATTTTTATTCACTTGGAGTGGGATTTAACTTACATATTAAAACATATAGATGTGTATGTCTGCTTATAAATGCCTACATGTGAGCTACATGGCTTGTGTACTCCTTTTGTTTTGCTCCTGGATGCCAGTAGGGTTTAATTTGGAGATATGTCTCGCTGGCCAGGTGAAACTGCTGCTCGTGTTGGTACAATGGAAAACTGTAGGAATGAAAGGAATGTTTATGTTAAAAATTAAATATTTAGTGAATTTATGAAACTCGGTGATGAGCAGAAGTTCAAAGACTAGAAGTCTCTGAATCATAATTTAATGCTAAATCTTTTAAACTATAATTACAGTCTGTTTTCAGTTTATAAGTCCTTCTTTCAGGCTTGATCTTGGATTGTAAGACTTCTACTTTTCTAGGAAGTATTCTGAATATTTACACAGAAGTTATATTAAGCATGATTTCAAATATTTTACACCATATTATGCTTTTTTCTTCAGGATCTATCTATACTTTTCATCTGGTTTCATTCTTCTGTGACTTTTAGTACATATGATCAAAATGTGACCGTGGGAGTACACAAAAATTATTCTAGTTGATCAGATCAAAACCCCATGTTAGGGCCTCCCTCCAAGCCAAGTTACTATTGGGTGCTTTGTTAATAACAAACGAACAAAACCCCCGAAACTATGAGAAACAGGTTAAATATGAATAACTCCTTTATATTAACTCCCAGTTTCTGGCAATCAGCAAGTTAGGGACTTCCTGAGACAGATTTTCTTCTTCAGGAGTGTGTTAAATAGTCATTGGTGGTTCTATGGATTTGTCTAATCTTTCCACCAGGACCCTACCATTAAGGCAGCGAAAATATTGTTACATTCAGTGTCTGTTCTTCTAGAAGGTGTCTCGGGATGTGAACTTCAGTTGGACTCAGCAAATTAATAAAAAAAATCCCATAGCATTTGTTTGTATTCAATTCTGAAAGTGTTTGGTATTCCTGCAAGGTTCTGAGTTTTCTTGGTATTACTGAAGCCAGGGAAATGAAGGTAAGCAGCTTTCAGAATAAAATGCTCAGTGTATTTTCATTTGAGTAAGTGTCTGAAGGCAAACAGTTGTCATTAATTGGCAAAGCACAAAAGGCTAAGACAACTGCTTAACAAGGAAAAAAGCATATCTTGTGAGATCCAATCTAAGCAGAGAGAGCGCTCTAAAGATTGCTTACCCTCTCTCATTTTATTTCTTGTCAAAGACTAAAGCCAAGATGTTTCTCTGCTTCTCTTTAGCATTACTGCTTCTTTTTAATATATTATTTCAAGAAGCGAATATCCTTGACTGTGGAGTTATCACCTTTTAAGCAACAGTGGGGAAAGATAATTTGAAGAAAATACATTTGAAAATTAAGGAAATTACTCTGAAAAAGCAATATGAAAATGATCATGAAAAGATATGTTTATGTTGTTTTGTGGATACTACTCTTCATTAAATAATAATTCCCAGTTTTCATTTTGTACTAAAAAGGCAATTTATCTATGATGTCTAAATAAGAAAATGACATTCACATGAATGAAGTATTTTATTGTTTTTCTCTTTGACCTGCAAGGGAAAATAATGGTAAAAAGATGATTGCCATCAATTGCCTATTTTTATCATAGATGAAACCGATGATTCCAGGTTGCAAATGCTTTGAAGTAAAAAGTAAATAGGATATTGACTTTTTGTCACTGGTCGGGTGATGGGTGCCTTGCATAATGAAAGACAGATGTGCTTCTCTAACAGACAAATTCCCCCTTTCTGCTTAGCAGCTTGCAGTCTTTTATTACTGAAATATGACCATAGATGTTTTATTTCAGAACTGCTTTCAACAGTTCTCAAGGTCTCCTGAGCAATCTCTGGCTAAGACAATGTAAGCCAATATAATTAGACTGGGTATCACTCTTTCATTGACAGTGAATGACAGTGTTAAAAATTACATGTTAAAAACTCAGAAAATTTGGTGTCATCTGTGCTTGCAACACAGTTTGATCTATTAGTCTGCATGCAGGTAAGCATTCCACTCAACTATATGTAAAAATAAGCATTACTATTATTACTATATCAAGAATCTGGCATAATGCCAACCTAGAGGTTTGTGAGGAAACATAATATTCTGTCATGAAAGGCAGGTACACCTGAGAAATTGGTTGTGTTTTACACTGGAATAACTGTCAGCAGAGGAAGAGGGGAACAAAAATCTCACCTGAACTCAGTGGGTTTCTCATTGCAAAATAAGTCTGAGTTATCTTCAAGTTGGGCAGGAGGATTGTGGCAATTTAATATAGAAACAGAATCATAGAATGGTTTGGGTTAGAAGGTACCTTTAAAGATCATCTAGTCCAACCCCCCTGCCATGGGCAGGGACATCTTTCACTAGATCAGGTCGCACAAAGACCTGTTCAGCCTGACCTTGAACACTTCCAGTGATGGGGCATCCACAAGTTCTTTGGGCAACCCATTCCAGTGTCTCACCACCCTGAGCATAAAAAATGTCTTCCTTATGTCCAATCTAAACCTACCCTCTTTCAATTTAAAACCATTGCCCCTTGTCCTGTTACTACAGACCCTGCTAAAAAGTCTCTCTCCATCTTTCTTATAAGCCCCCTTTAAGTATTGAAAGGCAGCAATAAGGTCACCCCAGAGACTTCTCTTCTCCAGGATGAACCACCCCAACTCTCTCAGGCTTTCTTCATAGGAGAGGTGTTCTAGCCCTCTGACCATTTTTGTGGCCCTCCTCTGGACCCGCTTTAACAGGTCCATGTCTGTCTTGTACTGTGGATCCCAGAGCTGAATGAAGTACTTCAGGTGGGGTCTCACGAGAGCAGAGTAGAGGGGGAAAATCACCTCCCTTGTCCTGCTGGCCATGCTTCGGATACAATTGGCTTTCTGGGCTGCAAGTGCACATTGCCAGCTCATGTCCAATTTTTCATCCACCAGTATGCCCAAGTCCTTCTCCTCAGGGCTGCTCTCAACCCATTCATCCCCCAGTCTGTAGTGATACTGGGTACTGCCCCAACCCTGTTGCAGGACCTTGCACTTGGCCTTGTTGAACTTCATGAGGTTCATATGTGTCCACTCCTCAAGGCTGCCAAGGTCTTTCTGGATAGCATCCCTCCCCTCAAGAATATCAACTACACCACTCAGCTTGGTGTCATCTGCAAACTTGTTGACTCAACCCCACTGTCTATGTCATTGATGAAGATATTAAATAGTATTGGTCCCAGTATGGACTCTTGAGGGACACCACTCGTTACTGGTTTCCACTTGGAGATTGAGCCATTGACTATAACTCTTTGGACACAGCCATCCAGCCAATTCCTTATTCATCTAACAGTCCATCCATCAAATCTGTGTCTCTCCAATTTAGCAGCAAGAATGTTGTCAGGGACCATATCAAAGACCTTGCAGAAATCTAGATAGATGACATCAGTAGTTCTTTCCTTGTCCACTGATGCAGTCACTGTATTGTAGAATGCCACTTGATTAGTCAGGCATGATTTGCCCTTGGTGAAGCCACGTTGGCTCTCTAATCACCTCCCTGTCTCCCATATGTTTCGACATATGGAATCTGTTCCATGACCTTACCAGGCAAGGAGGTGAAGCTGACTGGTCCCTAAAACATAGACACACAGTTTTTGTTGTCATTAAAATGTGAGCTGTATGGCTTAAAAAGAGTAAACAGGAAGAAACACCAGTGATATTGTTAAAATTTTAGATTACTTACAGTCTGTTTATAAATCTATTGCATTTCTAGCTACAAGGAAAAAAACAGTGATACAGAGAATCTAAGTGACTCTAGAATAACAGGTACTAATAAATTAGAAAGCTGTTTTTCAGCATATGGGCCTTGTCTTTGTTTCTGAGCATGTGAAACAATATTTTAGGGTGCTGTGTAAGTAAATGGGGAGCAAAGTGTTAGGGATAATGTGATGAATTTGGAAGACAAGACACACTCTTTGTTTTACCCTGTTGTTTTGTTGTTATATTGCTTTACTCCACTCAGCCTACCACTTGGTAAGATGAACAGTTACGTGGCAGTTGGTCAGTTGGTTGAAATCAGGCCAGATGCCTTCAGAATTTGAAACACACCTAGTACTCAAGGTATTGTTTTATGAGACAGGTATTATAAAAGGTCTTAGAAGTATTGCAGAACAGGCTTTTCACAGCTGTTGCCAAACAAAGCAGGATAATAGCATGGAAGTGTCCGCTTTTGGTCATCTTTGTTTTTACTAAATATGATTTAAGCCAGTGACATCCTAAAAGTAAAGGGGTATTTGCAATGTGTCCTGTCAGCCCTAATAGGTTTTTTGTTTTGTTTGTTTGATCTCTGCAATTAAGGGCTGTTATTACTACTACTACTACTTCTACTACTACTTAGTTTTACTATTAGTAAACTACGGGTTTATGCTACCTACTGCCACAAGAGATTTGGAGGTTCTTGGTTTAAGAATAGCTATCAACACTTGCTTCCTAGTTGTTGGTAGATGTGGTTAAGTTCTAGTGATAGCATTTAGTTTGTCACAGGATTCAGCATCTAGATTGGTCAAGGCTAATCACCCAGTTCAGTGATTAACTATGAATTACTTAGATGTGAAAGAGATTAACAGAACCGGATCAACGTGGACGGCACATGAAAAGGCATCTCACTGATTTCAAACTACAAGATCAATTAGTCAAATCTTGCTCTTATGAAAATCAATGATGGGCTTTTTTCTGACTTTAGATGGAAATTGAAGTCCATATTGTAATAATTCTATGTTTCTGCAGATTTTCTTTTGTGGATGTCACAGCTTTGTAATTCCAGCATTCTATGTTCCATATATTTCTTTATTTTACATTAATTATTAATTTTCAGCCCTCAGAAGTGCATAACAAAACTCATTGTGGCTTCATCAACTGGTTCACAAAGGATAGCTATTGCAAGAGTGTCTTTTTTTACCAGAAGATTGTTGTGAGCCATCTGGGACAGAGTCCAAATTTTTTTTCTTCCCAATTATAATGAAAGCTGAGCTTTAAAAATACATTGCCAGTACGTTCTTTCATTACAATTATTGTTATAAAAATGAATTCAAGGTACAGTATGTTATACCTCATCCTTACTGTAATCTTTATCATGAGAACAAGGTAGTGCAATTTTAGTAACAGTTATAGTATACAAAAGACAGTGGTCTAATGTACCTAGTAGTGTGTTTAGCTGTTCATACGTTGATAAGCTATGTATTCCACAGCCATCAACAGGTAAACTTGCTTTGAAAAATGCATGAGGTATTGATTTTATTTCTTCAGCAAAGGATATAATGAGAACACAGTATGTCACAATAGGAGTCTGTCCTCGTGACAATGATTGCAACGAGAATAGAAATATAAACTTGTCGTCCACATCATTTTCTAAAGTCAAGAAGGTTCTGGTTTCACTACTTTATCACTTTTTACTTTCCTCTTTCACATAAAATATTGTGTTGTAGCAACCCAGTTCTGCTTTCAAGTCATCCAGATGAATAATTTTCAGATAATGGGAATCCGTGGATGATCAGAGATGATCTGAACCTATTTTTCTTATTGAACGTGTTGAATAGATTACTTCTCTCTCTCTCTGATTCTCCTCCTGTTCCATTTCTCCAGTAAAGTGCCATCCTAACCACCATAATGCATCATTGTTAGACTGAAGATCAATGGATACAGTTAGTATTTATATAAACATAAATATATACACACACATATATATGTATATATATGTGTGTGTATATATATACAATTTATTCTACTCCTTTATCTTTCATATACTGCTTACTTTCTCCACTTGTCAGCTTCTCTGGATAAGCATATAGCACACTGTGAGTGATAGCACAGTTCAAATAGTCCACGATAATAATTGTTGTTTGCTTTAAAAGACTGGTATTTAGGGTTTTTTTAATTTATAGCCAAAAGGGGTTTATTTTCTTTTTTCAGATTTTCATGTGCACTGACCCCTGCAGAGGCAGGCATCTGGCATCTGTTCTGGATCTGTTGAAATAACAGAATAGAAGCTTTAAGAGAGTTATTTTTATAGCTGTTTCCCTTAGTACACCTTGATGTATGAGGCGTTCATGACTTCTGTTTCTTTCTTCAGTAGCTCTTTTAGTTGGATTATCCTTTCCTCTTTCTTCCCACATGACTCTCTCTCTTTCACCATCTTTCTACACACTTTTTGATTCCTTTTAGCCACTCATGACTTCAACTATGATTTCTCTGTCAGTCATTTACTTTATGCTTCTACCTTGTCTTTATTCATCTTATGCTACATCATCTTCCCTCTGTAGTTACAGAAGGATATCATGCTGCTCATTTTACACAAGCTGAACGTTTTCTAAAACCCTACCTAATTTTTACCACATTATTATCTTTGACGTTTGTTGCCAAGCTGACTCATTTTCAGTTCTTCTCTCTATTTTCTTGCATATCTCTAACTTTGTGTTCTGTCATTCATCTGCTAAAAACTGAGGTACACAGTCCAGTCACACATTAACTCCATTTAATATTTTCAGTTAGCATTCTCACCACAGAGCTGTGGTTTTCTTATGAAAGACTGTGGCCTTCATTACTAGCTCCCCTATTTATCCTGATTACTAATCTATGCATTTTGGAGGCTTAAGGGAAAAACATTCTTCCACATTCATCTAATCTCATTGATGTTGGTCGGCTTGTGGATGCAAAAATGAAAGGAGGATTTGGACAATTGTTTCCGTAGATACTGCATAACTCCTTATAAGTGTATTTCCAAGTGACTGAAGTTTAGCTATGTATTTTGTGATGATTTACTTTATTTTTCTTTATTTTCATTATCCATTTGCCATGAAGGTTGGTAAAAGAAATAATTTTATGTTTATCAAGCACAGACTCATGGAATGCAAACAATATGCCCAGCTCAGTTTATAGCTGAACAAGAAGCAAGACTACTGTGAAATTTTCATTGATTATATGACAATAATATTTTGCTTAGTAGCTACTCTGTACTAACTGAAAAAGATAGATCAAGTGTTCTGGAACTGTAATGATAAACCCATAAACAAGCTGTGTGATCAAAAGAAGACACAGACAAATGTGGAACAGGGCAAGTAAACCACTGCAATCAGTCTTTGTGATACTTCATATTAAGTAGGCTGATAATTTGCTGTGACTTCTCACAACTTCCTGTCACACAAGCCTTGCGCTATCAATATTCTATTTACATTGCTTGAGTTACTATGCTTTGGAGGAAAAACCTCACTTAACCCAGGAGACCATATTGACTTTTACTTGCGTTTTAAACTAATTGTATCCTTGTTAATGTTTGATTCACCTATTGTAATTAAAACATATAGGGTCAAGTAGCCTTCAGTTGAAATTCTGTTCAAATCAGAAAATATAATATTGTACTTTTAACAATGAAGTTTAAGAGCAGCACGATGAAAATGGAAGGTCTTTTCTAATTTCTTTGTAGAAAAGGACCTCTCCTCAGCATTGAGGAGGCCACAGCTGGAGTGTTGTGTCCAGTCTGGGGCTCCCTGGTATGAGAGGGACATGGACATATCGGAGTCCAGCACAGGGCCATGAAGATCCTGAAGGGCTTGGAGCATGTGAGCTATGTAGAGAGGCTGAGAGAGCTGGGACTATTCAGCCTGGAGAAAAGAAGGCTCTGGGGGCTCTTATCCATGTGTATAAATACCTGATGGTCGTGGGGAAGGAGTAAAGAAGACAGAGAAAGACTCTTCTCAGTGGTGCCTTGTGAAATGCCAAGAGGCAATGGGCACAAACTGAAATACAAGAAATTCCACTTAAATACAAGGAAAAACTTTTTTACTGTGAGGGTGATTGAACACTGAACACGTTGTCTGGAGAGGCGGTGGAGTCTCCATCCTTGGAGATACCTTCTGGACACAGCCCTGAGCAACCTGCTGTTGGTGACACTGCTTTGAGCAGCGATGTTGGACTAGATAATCTACTGAGGCTGCTTCCAACAGGTCTGTCATTCTGTGATTATGCTGAAGTATTTCTGAATTGTTTTCTTCAGATTAGGTAAGAACACCTAATAAACTTAACGCAGTACACCTTGATAAATTGATTGTCTTTTTTTTTCTTAATTAAATGTTATGCATAGCCGTTCCAATCTTCTTTAAAAATTAAAATAGTAGATGATTAAGTAATTTTTTTTGAAAGAAAGTTCACAAACACAATGCAAATTCTTTTACACAGCCCAACAAACTTTGCAATAATGTCTAACGGTATGTACTAACACAAAGTATGTAATTGTGATTATGCTCATTTTACAAATAAAGAATCTGAAATTGATAGATTTCAGTTTTAAACGTGTCTAGTAGACCAGAAATGATATTAGTTTGTCATGTATTCACCCTACTATTTTCAAAAGAAAATCAAGAAAAACTGATTGATTTACTTATCCATGTGAAGAACAAGCCTATAGTTCTTAATTTACACTCCATTCTTAAATAGCCAAATATTGTTTCAATTTTGATTGATGTTAATTATCTTCCTTTAGAGCATTTAGTATATCTATAGGCTGTAATTTTCAAAAGGATTTTCAGATGTTATTTGGATGTTGGACACTTAACTCATTTAAGTACTGAGAAAATACAGTCTTTTGTTTCCTTGTACATTAGAGAAATACTGATTTTAGAAAAGCTTTTTATTTCCTACTACATATTCCTACTTCAAATGTCAAGCTCCTAATATGAATTAAGTCTTTCTATCAATTCAGGAAGGAATAGTATACTGAGTGGAAATAATGAGATTATAGCAAATGGCTGAAGTATATTCTGCTGTTAACGTGGTGCCAAATTCTACAACCCCTTATTTATTAGTGTTTATCGTACCTACAAAATACATAGGCTTAGGGAATGGACTATCTT
Source organism: Phoebastria nigripes (assembly GCA_035582835.1). Taxonomy (NCBI): domain Eukaryota; kingdom Metazoa; phylum Chordata; class Aves; order Procellariiformes; family Diomedeidae; genus Phoebastria; species Phoebastria nigripes. The sequence goes on along the minus strand of JAYKAV010000469.1, from coordinate 29,755 downwards.
CTAAGTTTGGAATGTGTTGTTGTCTTTCCAGGGAGGATTAAAACATAAATGGTATGGAGGACTGAAGCATTTACCTGTGTTTTACTTGATAAGAGCAGAATTTTATAACCAAGTGCTGGTGATCCAGGAACTTTCAGAAGGATTAAATACGTAGAAAAAAAATAAGGAAAAGAAGCAGGAAGAGTTGGGGAGAAAATTGGGAAGAAGTTTGTTTGACTTTTTGTTTTTTAAATGGGAGTGTCAGTCATGTTTCTGTCACAATAAGACATTTGGGGAGTGATGTTGCAGCATCCAAAGACAACAGCTATCTGCCTATAGAGAAGGATGTTACAGATGCTACATGTTACTATGATCAGTGTCTTACTAAAATGGTTAATAGTCCTTTAGGAAGGACTGTTAAGATAGGATTTTTTTTATGTATGAGTTAACCCAGTTTGCTAGTTATTCCCGTTATTCCAATTTGTGCACTGCTGGGTTATGCTAGCAAGGGATAATTCTGAGAAACAAAGGAAAGAGATAAGAAGGGACTTAAAATGAGTTTTATCCTTAATATTTGTATTGTTCTGGTCTGTTTCTTACAGTAACCAGATTAAAACCGAAACCAAAACCAAAACCAAAGCAGTTAGAATATTGCTTTTGGTTTATCTAGATGCAATAAAACAACAGGAAGTGGTGATGTTGAAAAAAAGGCCGTCATACATGTCATCCTTTTACACTTGCAGTCAGAATACACATCAGGAGGAATCATACGTGGGATCAAACTAAGCACTGGCTTTGTCATTTTTATCAGTTTTCTAAGCAGAAATTGATCACATCAATAAATAATAAATCTTTAGTGAAGAAGGTGCTGTCACCAAGCAATAATAAATGCTGCATTAGCATCTTACACCAGAGACTTCTATTCAGAGTGTCAAAGGGGTTAAATATAGCAATTTACATCATATTATTGTGTATAATAATGAATCAGGATTTGGATGTTAGCTAGGGACTTGGAGAAATTTGTTGTCAATTATTAGAAAAACAAGCAATGAATATGCTTCATTTTCCTTGATAAAACCATTCTACTTGTTGATGTTTTTCCTTTCTCTTCAGATCACAGACAGTACTTTTTAAAGTGAGAACTATGCATCCTTTTTATTCTATTTCAATTATTTTTTAATGATACATTTATTGAGGTTTAACCTTTCTTAGCATCAAAATTCAGAGTCTGGTTGTAGCTGTTGCTTACTTGGTTCAGTTGGGGAAATGCTGGCATTTCCTATTAATGCAAGGAACTTAGGCACTCAGTGTGGCTTAGATATAACTGCACTTTTGAAATGTAAGACAAAAATTCTCTAAAAAGATTCTAACCTCTCATGTGTCTGAAGAACCATAGACCCTTTCTGCATATGAATGTTACTGTGGTACTAAATGGTACTAAATGGTACTAAAATGCTGGTACTGTGTATCCCAGCTAAGTTTCTTAGCACCTAAAAAAGACCTGAATTTATCTGCAACTCACAAATAAGGATTGTTGTGACTGTGACACCAAAAAGTCCTCATCCAGGGAGCTTGTTTGAGTCTACCTGCACTATTGGGTTCCATGTGAAGAAGAGTATCATTAGGATTCCTGGGTTTTAGCTCCTGTTACAATAATGACTTAATTTTTTTACATTCATTATTAATACTTGTAAAAATACATGACCATTAGAACAGATGCTAGATCCCAGAACTATCCTTCACAATTTAATGCAGGAATCGCTAAATTACTGTGTTGAGCTCTTTCATTTTCTGTTTATTCCCAAGTTCTTGAATCTTGTATTTTTGGCTGAAGACTCTTTCATAGAAAATGCACTAAAAGTGAAGCCTCTGCCTCAGCTGCCTGGAGTAAGGTGCTCAGGATATTCTGCTGAGAAGGAAGCGCTTGAAACCATTTAGACTTAAACAAAAAATCCATTGAAATTTCTCATTTATGAGAGGCAATAAGCGCTTGCATGTTGTATAAATGCCATGTTGTATAAAAGCTTTTCTTTGGAAGGAAATGTTTGAGTCAGTGAAGGCAGTTCCATATCAGTTCAAGGTAAAAAAAAAACCCCTAACTTTTTAACACATCCCTCTTCTCATCTGTTCTTATAACTCTTGTTTTTTCTTTTTTCTTTTGTTTAGGGATGTTCCATCATCTACTGTACTGGTTGCTGTGAATCCTTTTCCTAGGCATCTTCACTGTGGAAGGAATATGAGTAACTACCTCAGAAGCAAATTGGAGTCTGGCACCACAAAATGGCGTCGTCATGTCTGTGTTTTGTGAATCCCTACAAGTTCATTGTCCTTTGAACCTACAGACTGACCCAATATGTTTCCCATACCCACACGCTAAGAAAAATATTCATACTGACAATATCAAACTCAATGTATTTGCCAACTGTCTAGCAGTATTTCTACAATAAAACTTAGCAATAAGGGGACCTAAGTGACGGGGGGGAATGGAAACAGGTCCCTGCTCAGGGTGCCAGGCGAACCCCCGCCTGGCCTCCCTCACCTTCCCAGTTGCCCGTACACAACAGGTATGGGGCTCTGGAACTTGAGGGCCAGGCAAATGAAGGTGTAGATGAAGGTCTATCCAGGGGGTTGCCTAGGGTGAGGCAGCCAGCCCCACGCATTATGACTGCCTCTGCTAAGAAAAAAAGGAGRGTAATTGGCATAGGCGATTCCCTTCTGAGGGGAACGGAGGGCCCGATATGCCGACCAGACCCATCCCACAGGGAAGTCTGCTGCCTCCCTGGGGCCCGGGTTAGAGACATTACTAGGAAACTCCCTGGTCTGGTACGGCCCTCTGACTGCTACCCGCTGTTGGTTATACAGGCTGGCAGCGACAAGGTTGCAGAGAGAAGCCCAGAAGCGATCAAAAGGGACTTCAGGGCACTGGGGCGATTGGTTGAAGGATCAGGAGCACAGGCAGTGTTTTCCTCAATCCCTTCAGTGGCAGGRAWGARTACTGACAGGRACAGGAAAACAYGCCTGATCAACACGTGGCTCAGGGGCTGGTGCCACCAGTGGAATCTTGGCTTTTTTGATCATGGGGAGGTTTACATGGCACCGGGCCTGCTGGCGACAGATGGAGGTCAGCTGTCTCACAGGGGGAAAAGGATTCT
>JAYKAV010000469.1:1192-23688 GCA_035582835.1 Phoebastria nigripes | reverse complement strand
TTAGATTGGACATTAGGAAAAATTTCTTTACTGAAAGAGTGGTTAAACATTGGAACAGGCTGCCCAGGGAAGTGGTGGAGTCACCATCCCTGGAAGTATTTAAAAGACGTGTAGGTGAGGGGCTTAGGGACATGGTTTAGTGGGCATGGTGGTGTTGGGTTGACGATTGGACTCGATGATCTTAGAGGTCTTTTCCAACCTTAATGATTCTATGATTCTATGATTCTATGATTCTATGAATATTAGAATGGCAGAGGAAAACAGTGGAGATTTCTCACAGATTTTTATTTTCCATTTTAAGGTATGGCCTCGCTCCCATTGCTGTCAATGGAAGCACTGACCATACTATTACAGAACTGATTGGTTCAACTATACAGTTGCAAACCCAACTGGAACTGTTTTGAAATCTTACGATATGCATGAAAGTAGGCATTTAAATAGGAGGGACTGGAATAAAATTTCTTACTGAAGCTTTTAAAAGCATTTCTGGAATCAACAGGCCCAAGACCTGGGAAAGCTAAGGCAAAGAAAGCATTCACCTTTGGGTGCTTTCCACAGTCTTTGGTTACTCTGCAGTCAGCTAAGTGTAATCCAGATATCAGCTATGCTACTAATTTAACAGTGCTTTGGGGCCAAGTGGCATGCTGCAGCATTTATATATGTTCCTTAATTTTCTTTCCCCCACCTCACCAAAAGGGTGGACCCTAAAAAATTGCCTCTCGGAAATACTTTCTGGCATTTGCTATCAGCCCAGCTAAAGCTTCAGACACTGTATGAGGTTCTTAGCTGACATAAGCTAAAAACAAATTAGGCTGCATGCGAGCAATTAAACATTGTTGATGATTTTTGACTAGTGCTTGAGCTCCTGTCCTAGCTTTGCTATATTTCTTAGTAGAGATAATAGCTGCAGAGACCTGTCTGCTACAGTAGCCTACCCCTGAGGGGTATAGGAATACCTAAAATCTCTGAACTTCTGTTGGACAGTCCTCATTATCTCTAAAGATATAGACCTATGAAGAAGTCTTCCAAAGGCCCTATTCAGCTCATGTACATTTTCAGTGCAGCCATTTTACTTCATGCGAGAGGAAGAGTTTTTCTGAGTTTGTATTCTATTCATGTGTTCCCATAAAATCATAATATCAGAATGTTTAGAAATGTATTAACTGCCTTCAGTATATTTGTCATGGGTGGCTCATTCTTCGTTAGAAAAAAAAGAAGTTCTTACATTTTCTGTAGTAGTGTTTTGACAGAGTTTCTAAAATGTCTTAATATTTTTTCCTACAATGGCCAACAGAAGTAAACTTCTGGCTTACTGTGATGGAATAACAGGTGTGGAGCCCTCTGCAGGCCAATATGCTGCTGAAAATGCTATTTAGTGCATGAGATGGATGAGAGCCTAGAAATAACATTCAGCCAGTGTGAATTCTGATTATTTCTTTGAAGTTAATAGAATGATGACAGTTTGCACCAGCTGAAAGATTGTCTCCTGACATTGATAGTAAGAGGATCAGAATGGGGAGTTTTAAGACAGCACATAGTCAGGAATAACACAATTAAATTTTCCATATTTAGAAAACTAATACATATATTGTCTTGAAGGACATTGCTTTGACAATATCCTTAAATAATAAATAAAATACTTCTAAATAAATTAGAAGAGAAAATATTAACAGGTGAGTCCAAAAATTATTGAATTTGGTGTCAGATTGTAAACTGTAAATGCGTACAGTGTTACAAAATGAATGGATAACAAATCGGTGCACAGATGAGAGAGATTCAGATGGTGCTCTACTACTGCATGTGTGGATACCATTTTGGGGGAAAAAATTGGGAGATAGAGCAATAGAGATTTTTTTAAAGCACTTACTATTTTTAACATTTTAATCTCTGCACTTTAAAGTATCTGTGGCTGTAATTAGTTATGTGTACAAATCATAGCTCAATACCTAAAATCCATGGTGTTTTCATATTAAGTACCTAGATGTTTAAGTGACAAAAGGTAAAAATAGAGACCAGATTTAGGACTTTCCAGCAATGTGGGCTCAAAAATTACGGTATTCATACTATACTGTAATCAGTTCAAATTTAATATCAGTTCCACAGGCTAAATAGATGTTGCGTGAGCAGTTGCATACTCAAATTCATAAGCAGAGTTGTAGGAATCTTTTTAAAAAGAAATATTAATAGAACTTTCTCATGAGCTGAAGAAAAGCAGGATGAAAGGTATGATGCCTACTTTTAACTATTTGTAAAAGGAAAAAACTTAAATCAGATGCATGGGAAATCACTAGAATTGTTGTCTTCAATCATTTCCATTTACTCACAAAGCAAAAAATGATTGACTTATGAAAAGTAATTAGTGACTTCACTATTATTCTGATGAAATGGAAGCTTGATCCTATTTTTTCTTTGTAAACAGATTAAAGTTACTAGTGCAATTCCATTGAGCTTTGCAGTGAGTTTTAATATTGTGTGAAGTCTTGATACGGAAGGTTTCTGTAAAATTAGTCTCAGCATTATGAATGGGACACCTCTGGCTTAATTTTATCTATAATTCACAGACATTAGCACAGATGGAGAAGCAGGTCCCTGCATTAAAGCTTTAGCAGAACCCTCATAGATTTCATTGCTTTTTGGACAGGTGAAGAGTAGAACCTACATTTAGGTGTTAGCTCAGTGGAAAGAGGATCTCATGGAGAATTGGGAATTAAATAAAACAATCTTTCCAAGGTAAACCATGTCAGTATTTCCCATATGTATTCTCTTTTGATATGCATGGTATTAAGTTTGTTATTATACTTAATGTCATTGGACATTTTCCATTCTAAAGCCTAAAGCTTTCAGCTACTTATAACTTTGTCAAACTGTTTATCTTATTAGATTTAAACTAACTTGCAGTGGAATGGATATTGTTTCTCAGACTAAGATTACTTAAAGATAAGTTGATTTGGTTGTGTCACCTTTTTATGATTTCTTTCATGAAGAAGCACTAACGTTTCTAGATTTTGAAGTAGGTGTAATTTCATTGTTATGACAGAAATAAAACTTTTGCAGAAAAAGAAAAATCAATCCCAATTCAGACAAGCTATTAAGCTTTTAAGAATTTTGATCCTCTCATGATCATTTCAGATTTGATTAGGTTGACAATTCTTTTGAAGGATCCATGTGAATAAAATATGCTCAGATATTTCTGTCTTGAACAGTCACCTTTTACTGCTCATGAAGAATGATGTGCATGATCTCCACTTCTAGTAAGTAGTGAGCAGTTGTAAGTTGTAAACAGAACTCCCACTCTCCAGCTGCCACCATGGTGCTTGTAGAGGGACCTGAAAACAAAGGTGCTTTTAACTCTAGCCTTTAGGATGATAGGCAGGATGGGTGTGAAGACACCTGATTTGAATAATCCAGAAGGATCGAGATGTTACCTTGGATCAAAAGGAGTAACTGGATTTGGGAGCTGAGAATAATTGGAGAAGCAAGACTGAAATGTGGAATTGGACACTTCAGGAAACAGGGGGAAAGCAGAACTTGAGCCTGCGGAATCTGAGAGGCTGAGAACCACGGCAAAGAAAACAACAAGAATTCACTCAGTACTGCAATCCACTATCATTTCAGATAAGGATTCAGAATTGTCACACCTTAAAGAAAGACAACATAGTAATAGCTACGAAAACCCACTGGTAAAGCAGATATCTCATTTTCCCCTAATGTCTTCTCTGGAGGATGACAACTTCACTGATGATGTTATATAGCTTTGGAGCTAAAATGAGAAGGGACTGTGGTCTAAAGATTGTCACCCTATTAATAGGAAGAATTCATACATTATGTGTGATGGAAGTTCTTTTCTTTTTTCACTTTACACTGTTTGTTAAAATCTAGGAAGTTGCTTGTAAAATACTTAAAATGTTCCAATTGTAAAGAAAAACCTCTGAAAAGATAGGAAATTCTAGCATTAAGGTTACCACTGAAAGTGTAAAGAATTATAATTGATAATTTGCAATGAATAATTGGAAGTGTTTTGTGTTGGTTAAATGAGCAAGAGTTGGCCTTGAATATTACATAGATAGACTTGGACAAATTAATCTCTTGGGCAAATCTATTGAAATTAAGTAATTCTTAGTGGGAATGAATATGGCTAATTTTTGTGAGTAATTTTTCTTCTATGCTTATATTGCAAGAGAAAATCTATAACAATTAAGTCAGGAACACACCCTTTCATGTCTGAGCTTATTTAGGTATCCAAAGTTTGACTGGGTCTTATCGAATCTCTCTCTGTACCTTAGGGGTACTTCCTTGCCTTCCTTTCACCTTATTATCTAAGTGGCTCTCAGTCTTTCTTGCAGCTACCTCTATTACATGTGCTATATCAGTAAATGCATTAAAGATTGTGAGCTGTTTTGATAACATTATGATGGTGGAATGTATTGCATATCTAATCATACCTGTTTTCTGTAGATTGATTCAGCTTGGTCTTTGGGCTTTGTCTTACCCTGGTTTTTAGATCTGAGTGACTTCTCCCTCTCCTAACTTTCGGGTGCACTTCCTCTTTTAATTAACGACATACTAAAGCATTTGAAAGGGACTGAGGTTTCCATATTCACAGTGATACCCATCCAGCTGGATAGTAGAAAGAACTGTGTTTAAAAAATTTCCCTTAAATGCTACAAGAATTGAAGACAATCATACTTCTGAAACTTTTTGAAGGTACAGAAGAAAGAAGCATGTGAAACCTCCCTAAAGTAAGGAAAATAAAGTAATGAAACTTCACAAATGTAAAATAAAAATAGGATAGAATAAACAGCCTCTGTAACGCTGTTTTTACAGAAAATCTTTTGTGATACCAAGACACAGGAGTCTATTCAGATGGATATGTTATGCTCACAGCATTGGGTCATAGTATGTGGCATGTCTGTTTTATCTAAGCAGAACATAAGTTAATGTGACAGATAATTGTGAAATGATGAGAGCATACGCTTCTGCTTCCCAGATATCCTGCGTTCATGTTGATTGAAGTCATTTTTATTCTGTTCCTTTGGACAGTTCAGTCATTTTAATCTGAGGATCAGAAGATGGAAGGCAGGTTGGTGGATGTTAAAGCACAGTCACCTTCATGTCACTTTTTCTTATCAAAGTTTCTGTATCAGACTGCTGTTTTCCAATCACCTTTTAGATTTATCGCCATGTAATTGCAGCTAACACAGGAAAATGTAGACAAAAAAAGGCTGACTTCAAGGGTTTAGGGGTATTTTATTGAAGTCATTCCTTCCAACTGCCATTCTTGTAATGTCTTTTCATGAGCTGCTACCCCCTTTTACATATTTGACTATATCTTCATTTCTTCTCTCTTGTCATGCCTGTCCTCAAAGGTATATTTTAGGAATCAGTTCCAAAAGAGAATAAAATAGACTTTTGCCTCATTCCCTTCACAGTTTAGCTAGCTTCATTGCCATTGTACCTTCTATATGCTCTAGACATGAGTGTGTTACTAATGGGATTCTAGACAATCTTTAATGTTAATGGGAAAATTGTCACTCTGGGGGATTCCTTTATGGTTCTACTTGCTAAGCAAGACTGACACTCCTTGAGTCACTGTTTTCAGTACAGATATTTCATTGACAGGAGTAGCAGCCAATTTATCTCTCACTACCCACCCATTTTTAAAGTCTTTGGAAGATGTAGTGGCATGTACCTTTCTTAAATGCTATTTTAATACAGTTCCTTCTCAATTGTAAATCATTGTTTTGTATTTGCTTTTTGGCACTAATATAGTACTGATGTTGAAAATAAAGTGTCCTTTAGCCTGTGTCCACACTGTGGACATCTAATATTTTTTTCTGGACCTTGGTGCTCAGTGTGTGTATGTGTGTGTGTTTGTTTGTGTGTATATAAATAAAAGTATGTATTTCTAGAACTTGGACAGTAGTTGCATTAAATTTAGCCTTTCTAGCAGATGCATGGTACTTCGGCAGGAAAAAAGAAGCATGCTCCTTCAATTCTCAGCATAAGTTGCTCACTGGCAAAAATGGAAGTCCTAATTAGAGATTGGAGCAATGGCAGTGATTTTCTATTACTTTATATTTTGACTTATTGCTGGAAGGCAAGAGAGAAGAAAAGATATTTTGTTCAATACAGGCTGCAGTCTTTGTCCTCCTGAAATGTACATTTTTTTTTTTCCCCCTCTTAAATTTGCAACAAATAAAAGGTGTCAGGCCTTAGCTCTGTTGCTCCTTATTTTTCCTCAGTTATCCCTTCAGAATTTTGTTTTCCTCTGTATCTCTGTCTTCCTTTTGTTGTTCTTTCTCTCTTTCATAAAAAGTACATTTGTATTCAGAGTCTGCTGTATTTAAACTTCTTTACACAATGTATTATTCTCTGGAAATGTTCCATAGGCTAATTCCATTAATCTTTTTTTTTTCTTTCTTTTCTGCAATGTCTGAAATGCTGATATTTTTCCCCACCCTTTTCTCACCCAGACACCTCAAAACTCTTTTTCCTGCGCTGCATGATAACATCAAAACATACGCTACATGCCCTTGAATAAATTCTTAGCTTTCTTATGCTGTTCTTGGCACTTTATATTTTAAGCATGAACTGAAAAGTAAAAGATGGCATGAGGAGGACACCAGGTAATAAACAGATATTTATTATGTCAATATCCATTATGAAAATATAAAATCATTCAGCAGAATAGGGACTTAGGCAGTTACTATTGTGGGAAAACAATAGATGAAGAGCGGGTGCACACTGACAGCTGATTCCAGGATCATTCTGGTTGTCTAGGAATGTCAGCTCCTTCTATAATCAATTGGGAAAGATAGACACCTCTGGAGGGAAATTCATCTGTCTGACATGGAAGAAGTCTCTTCCCATGACTCGAATCTTAGATTAATCTCTCAGAATTTGAAGTGTCAAAGTAGGTAAAATTAATCATACATCCCATAGGTAGGTTTAATTTTAAGTTGGAGTTATATAAAGGCGTGAAGAACCAGAAGAGGTTTTGTTCCTGGGTAGTTACTCAAATTGGTCATGGAAAGGCCAACACTCTGTGCTGGCCCTGGAGTTCAAAAGTGGCCTGTTACCTTGTAAGGATGAATGAATGGGGTTAAAAAAGAAAGTTACGTGGCATACCTTCCTTTCCGCTGCAGATAAGTAGAGACAAGTACAACCTATCTCAGGCTGTGTTGCATTGCTAATATATGTGATGGAGTATGAAGCATTTTCATTAGCTACTCCCAACCTAAGACAAAAGATGTTATACTGCTTTGTGCAAACTCTTCTGGGAAAGAGTCAAGGAGAAGATTTCATTGTAACACAGAAACTTAAAGTGCTATAAAAAAGTGAAAGCAGTATTGTAACAGTGGCATATCATTGCGCTTGTAGAGTATTCAACATTGAGTTATACAGGAGTATCTAACCACCAGCACAGAACTGGAAAATCTGGGCATGCAACAATGGAGTCCAGGCTGAAATCTGGACCATGACAGCAAGGAAATGTTTGTTATACACAGCAGTTTGTGACTGATCCCACTGAAGTGTATGGAAAAACTTCCTTTAACTGTAGTGTCCTTTTAGGTCAGGCCTGCTGTTCCCAGATCCCAAAGGTAGAGGAATGGTTTTCCATAAGTCTGTTTCTCCTCTCCCTGATGTACTATAGTTGTCTACATATATTGTAACTTTAACTAGTCTCTCATGTATATTCAAAACATTCTTGTTATTCAATGTGACACAGTAAAATCATTTGATATTAAAAAACCAAAAAGACCAACAAAAAGATTCCCCATGGAGCAGAAAATAAAATGCAAAACTTCATAGTACAACTTCTTAATACACTAGAGAAATAATCTGCCTGAAATAAAGACTAATTCAGCAAAAAAACCCAAAATTTGAAAATAATCAATCCTTTGTAAAATAAGGATACTGGAAATAATAAAATTGGGAATTCCTGGAACTACAATTTAGCAAGAAGTATTGCAATATGTATACCAGAGGAACACATTTAGCCACTTAAGTGAGTTGGCAAATCTTGAGAGAGTTTATTTTAAATTAGTTAAAAGAATGGGTACTTTTCACATCATGCACAGCCTAATCTTTGCAAAATATGTAATGATGAAAAAATATCCTAAATTTAATATATAGTCTAGAAATTTAAAGTTATTAAATAGTGGTATTGTGTAGTCATATTGTTTTTCCTTGGGATAAAATTGTTTTTATATAAATTATTAATTTCTCCATGGATACTGATTAAACGCGTTCCCATCACTTGACTATTTACAAGAAAATCTGCAATTAGAAATTAAACATTATGATAAAGAGTCATAAAGATGCATTAGTAAATCAGAAATATGAAGATCTTAATCTGGGGGAATCTGAGTTTTAGGAAATCAATATATTTAAAACAAGGAATAAACAATGAAGGTACAATACCGAACACAGTTAATTATTCTGCATCCTGTGTTTATTTTGTTATAGCTGTTAACAAATGCCTACACCAATTCCATCTACGCAACTGTGAGAACAGATTGAAATCTGTTTTGTTCACCATCTGAATTCTATTTCTTCAGCACTTCACAGGAGGAAGTCTCTGAATAACAGACAACCTGTCTTACATAGCTTATGTCTGAACCATTTACAAGTATGGTTGTCCAAAGAATCATTTCCCAGCCAAAATTACACCCAACTATAACATAGCTTTCTCTTTCTGGCAACCCTAACCTAACTTCACCCAGACTCTAGCATTTTGCCATAGTGTCCTTTAGGAGCCTCTTTCCTACCCTACCTACTCCAGTTGGAGCTCTGGCCTTTCTCTTTTCTCAGCCCTAAATTTAATCTCAAAATTCTGCTTTCTTTCTGAGTAAGATAAGCCCAGCTGTAGTGGGAGTCCTGAAAGAAAGGTAGGGCTGCCACAGCAACCCTTACATCAGGAACTTCATGGGTTCAAGGATGCACGTAGTGTTAGTATCAGGGTTTTGGTTAGGGTTAGGAGAAGGAGAAAGCCTGGAGTTCACCTTGGAATGGGTCTGAAAGGGCAGTGCCAAAGCAAATGCACTGCTGCCACAGGAGTTCTGCCCTAAGGAATTTCCAGTCTGGGGAAAGTCTGGGGTGTGTAGGAGGAAGCCCAGAGCTCCAGTGGGAGTAGGACTGAAAAGAAGCTACCAAAATAAGGTGAGGAATAATAAATGATTTTTTTTTTCCTAAGGAACATTTCATTGTTGAAAGGTCCAGGCCTACAGATGAGCCATGGGTTAGCATTTTAATTAAGGCTAGGGTAAGGATTATGGCTAGGGTTCGGGTTGTGAGAAAAAGAAAGCCAAGAACTGCAGTTGGATTTGGGCTGGAAACAGCTACCAAAGGAAACAGCTGGCTACAAAAACATTCCCCTCAAAGAATTCTTTATGTGTGAGAATTCAGGTGTGTCTTTTCTGAGGCTGAGCACAGTGTTGGAGGTAGAATTACAACTGAGAGGAAGAACAAACCCTGGGCTCCCATTGCAGTGGAACTGGAAGAGTTCTACCACAGGTAAAATGGGACTGTCAAAGCTTTCTCCCCTGAAGACCATTTACTGTTTGGAAGGTCTAGGTTCCCTTGGTCTGTGACTCAGCCTAGGGTTAGAGTTATGGTTAGGATTACAGTAAACTCAGGTTTGGTTTGGAAAGAGGCTAAGAAATCAAACTGAGGGCTGCTAGAAGAATTTTGCTCCCAGCAGTTCTTCTTCTAAGCAAAGACCAGGGATGCTGTGTGTAAGGACCAGATTAAGGTTATAGATAGGGTTAAGGTTATGTTTGAGAGAAAGAGAAAGCCCATGGCTTCACTTTAAGGTGTCTGAAAAACTTTTTGCCAAAGGCAAATTCCTTAAGGCAAGGATTCTGCCTTAAGGCAAAGTCTCTGCAAAGTCTCCAGTTTCTGGGCTTTCCAAGCCCATAGCTGTACTTGGAAAGGGATTACAAATGGCTGCTCAGGGAAATTTAAGGCTACCAATACATTTCTCTTCAGATCAATTTTTCCTCTGGGACTAGTCTGGGGTGTCATGTGTAAACTATTATTAGAGTCAGGGTTAGGGCTGAGAGAACGAGAAAGCCCAGAGCAAAAGTTGCAGGGGGTTGGAAAGCTGCTTCTGAAGAAAACAAGGGCTGAAAACAATGGAGCTTTTCTGTCTTCTCTCAACCCTAACTCTCATCTTCACCCATGCACTGGGCTGAGCCTTGCAAAAGACACCCAGGCCCTCACCAGCAGAGAGTTCTCCAGGGGAGAATTTCTTCCGTCAGCCTCTCTCCAGCCCCTCTCAGACTGCTCTTCCTGGCTTTGTCTTTCCTGCAGCCCATGCAGACTCTAGCAGATTGATATGTAGACCTGCTTTTTGTGACCCCTTGTTATTTGTGACCATTTTTTTCTGTCTGTGGATACACACACTGTCACTTTTACAAAATGATGGTAGCTCTTAAGATTCCAAATCAAGCTGAATTTTTTATTAGTTTTATTTTCCTCTTTACATATGTGCAAGTTCCTGCTGACTCTGACCTCAGTTTATAACTGCCTTGTTCTCAGCTTTCTGTGAAACGGAACAAAATGTCAGCAGGTGACAACCTGTGTTTTCTTGATGTCATTCTATAATTTAAAATTGCTAAACATGGACCAATGTCTGAGTTCACTGGTTTTCCTTATTAAAACACTTCATTCATTCTTTCTAAAGAACTTATGTTATTTCTACAACCCATTACGTTAGGTGAGACAGGGACAAGCATTTACTGTGTTTTAGACACACTTTTACTCTAGTAAAAGACACTTTTATTCATGTCCATTAAACTATAGTGCATGGTCAAACATTGCTATCTATCTGACGTACACAGTATAGCAAAAAGGAATTTTAGAAGTAGGGTTGGGTACTTAGTTAGCTGTAAAGCTTTATTAAGAAAGAACAATAGTGAAAAGCAATCCTGTGTTCACCCACAGATATACGCAGACTTTGTTCCAAGGCTTGTTTTATTCTACTTTACAAATATATATATAGTAATTAGATGCTACTGGTTGGCAGAGAACAGTATGAAACACCTCTTAAACTCTTTAGTTCTTTGTTACCTTTCTAATTAACTTTCAAGAAACTTTAATGTAGGTATCTGTAACATTTGAGAAAAATTGCCCAGATGCTTTTAATCAAAATCCCACCTAATACTGAGACCACCCTTTAAAACAATAATAGGATTTGGAATTATTCTGTCTTGGCTGCCCTTTGTTAATGTCATAGTTACTCTTTTTAAGTTGTCTTCCACAGCATTTGTGGTGCTTACAGGTCACATTTTGTCTGAGTTTGGGCAGCATTTTTGATGTATATTTTATTTGTTATTTAACTGACACATGCATGATCCATTTGCAGTTTTGTTAGCCTTCCAGTCTGTCTTCTATATTTAATTGATAAAGTATATACACTACCTAAACCCTTGGAGAATGCCTATGTGCCTTTTTTTTTTAATTTAAGTATTAATGGTTGAAAGCCAGTTTTAGTTAACTCTGGAGTAAACTATGGGATAAGGCCTTGGAGGGAAAAGGGGCCCAAGAAAGCTGTTTCATATTCAAGGATCACCTCCTCCAAGTTCAAGAGTGGTCCATCCCAAAAAGCAGGAAGCCAGGCAAAAATGCCAGGAGGACTGTGTGGATGAACAAGATGCTCCTGGCAAAACTGAAACAGAAAAATGAAGTATATGGAAGCTGGAAGCAGGGACAAGTAACCTGGGAGGAATACAGAGACAATGAACATGTAGAAGCGTGGTTAGGAAAGCCAAAGCCCAACTGGAGTTGAATTTTGCAAGGGATGTCAAAGGCAACAAGAAGGGCTTCTATAAGTATGTAGGTGACAAAAGGAAGACGAGGGAAAATGTGGTCCCACTGCTGAGTGGGGCAGAGGCCACGGTGAACAGGACGTGGAAAAGGCTGAGATGCTGAATGCCTTCTTTGCCTAAGTCTTTGCTAGCAAGGCCAGCCATCAGGAATCCCAGGCCCCAGAGACCAGGGGGGAAAGGCTGGAGCAAGGAAGATGTACCCTTGGGGGAAGAGGATTAAGGACTACTTAAGCAAACTGGGTGTACATAAGTCCATAGGCCCTGGTGTGGTGCACCCAAAAGTGATGAGGGAGCTGGCTGATGTCATTGTGAGGCCACTTTCAATAATCTTTGATTGATCATGGCAACTGGGAGAGGTGCCTAAGGACTGGAGAAAAGGAAATGTCACGYGTATCTTCAAAAAGGGCAAGAAGGAGGATGCAGGGAACTACAGGCTGGTCAGCCTCACCTTGATCCCTGGGAAGGTAATAGAGCAGCTAATCCTGGAAACCACTTCCAGGCACATGGTGGACAAGAAAGTCATCAGCATGGGTTCACCAAGGGGAAGTCATGCTTGACCAACTTAATAAACTTTTATGATTAAATTACTGGTTTGGTAGATGAGAGGATAGCAGTGGATAGTGTCTATCCAGATTTCAGTAAAGCTTTTGACACAGTCTTCCATTAGGTACTCATAGAGGAGCTGATGAAGTATTGGCTGGATGAGCAGACAGTGAAGTTGATTGAAAGCTGTGCTGAGCACCACCCTCTGGGCCTGGACATTCAGTCAAAGTCTAGTTGGAGGCCAGTAACAGGCAGTGTACCCCAGGGATCAGTGCTGGGTCTGATCCTGTTAAACGCTTTCATTGACTAATTTAACATTTATAAAGTGAGTTAATAGACTCCACAACCTTGCTGAGCAACCTGTGCCAGTGCTTGGTCACCCTGCCAGTAAAAAGGTGTTTCCTGATGTTCAGAGGGAACCGTCTGTGTATCAATTTGTGCCCACTGCCTCTTGTCCTGTCACTGAAAAGAGCTTGGCTCCAGCTTCTTTACACTCTCCCTTCAGATATTTGTACACATTGATGAGATCCCCCCTGAGCCTCCTCTTCTCCAGGCTGAACAGTCCCAGCTCTCTCAGCCTTTCCTCATATGAGAGATGCTCCAGTCCCTTAATCATCTTAGTGGCTTTCTGCTGGACTCTCTCCAGTAGCTCCACATCTCTCATGTACTGGGGAGCCCAGAACTGGACACAGTACTCCAGGTGTGGCCTCACCAGTGCTGAATAGAGGGGAAGCATCACCTCCCTCGACCTGCTGACAATACTTTGTCTAATGCAGCCCAAGATACCATTTGCCGCCTTTGCAGCAAGGGCATGTTGCTCACTCATGTTCAACTTCTTGTCCATTGGGACTCCCAGGGCCTTTTCTGCAAAGCTGCTTTCTTGGACAGTCAGCTCCCAGCATATACTGTTGTGTAGAGTTATTCCTCCCCAGGTGCAGGACTTTGTACTTCCCTTTGTCAAACTTTATGAAATACCTGTCAGCCCATTTCTCCAACATGTTGAGGTCCCTCTGGATGGCAGCACAACCCTCTACTCTATCAGCCACTCCTCCCTGTTTTGTGTAATCAGCAAACTTGCTGAGGGTACACTCTGCCCCATCATCCAGAAAGCACCGGTTGTCACCTGCTGACATTTTAATCAGTAGTACTACATTCATGCATGTGGAATTCCTCCTTCCCAATCAAAAAAATAAGGAAGAAAATTGTTTCCAAGGATACCTGAGAGAACAATTTGTATGTGAATACACTAGGATGACTGCGAAGAACTGGTTGCTCAGGACCATATATCCTGAATATCTCCAAGGATGGAGACTCCACAACCAATGATAAAGTGCTGCTAGAATCTTGTGATTCACTTTAAACTGTGAATGAACCTTAGACTGCTGCTAAAGACATATAATCCCTTAGACATAAATCGTTGACCAAGTCTGGGACTAGGGGGAGATCCAGCCGCACCTAGAGTCCTCTCTCAGAAGGAGTTTAGAAAGCAAGGGGGTCTACTCTGAATCTCATGGCTCAAAGGGAGGGTCTCCTTACCCTTTTTTTATTAGACATAAACTGTTGTCCAAGTCTGAGACTAAGATTGGATCCAGCTGTACCTAAGCTCCATCAGGAGTTTAGAAAGCAAGGGCGTCTTCTCTGAACCTTGTGACTCAATGGGAGGGTCTTCCTTACCTTTTTGTCCTCGGTCTCTGTATAAATCATTCCAACTCAATTCTAACACGATTCTTCATTGTATACTTAACCCATGTAGTAAGTGATAGAGTGAACCTTGCTATCGAACTCTGTTAAGTTGCACTTTTATAAATTTCTATTAAAATCACTTTCTGCTGATAYCTTTGACGGTGATTCTTTAAGCGGCCTCTAAACCACTCATTCGTGACAGAGCTAAAGGAGAGCTCAAAAACTGCTTGCCACTCCTGCACTGGCTTCATGTGATCAGATTTAGATGTGTACATCTGAACTAGCTGTCTAGACCGTTTTGTTCAGTCATTGGAGTGAAACTGACATTTCTAGGCATGTTTCATTTTGTCTTAACATAGATATCTAAAATAGATGCAATAAATTTATTCTAGGTGTGCCTAGTTCTCTATTTAAATTCTGTAGATGTGCAAAGTTTAGATCTTTGAAGTTAGGACAGCTGAATTAAACTTTGTTTCTGAATGATTACTGAACAACAGAAAAATAAAATGAGCTATGAAAATACTGTGGAAGGAATTTTGGAGGTGTTACAAGCCATCCCAGAGGAAATGTTCTCTGGAAATGAGAGACACAAATGCAAATTAAAATCAGCTTGACATAGTCAGAGAAAATTAACTATGGAAATGTATTATAGAAAGGTGAGCAATATTGCTTACTATGATAAAAACTGAACATGGCAAAAAGATGTTTGAATATCAATAGCTTGGAGGACTATGACAAGAGGGTCATACAACAATAGAAATATTGGTTGGAAGGCACTTCCAGAAGTCATTTGTTTGAAGCTCCCGCTAAAAGCAGGATCTTTGTCAGCAGTAGATCAGGTCAGTCATGGCTTTGTCTACCCGAGTCATGAATATCTGCAGGGCTGGAATTTCCACAGCTTCTCTGAATGTCTTATTCCAGTGCTGAACATTGGCAGTCCTTTGTGCCATTGACATTTTTCCCCCTAATGTTAAGCTGAATGTCCCATGCCTGGTTTTGCAGTTATTGAACTTGTTATTTTGTCTGGCACTACTGAGGTTTAGTTCCCTTATCTTTGTAACTCCCTTTCAAGCAACTGTAGAGAACTATTAGGTTACTTTTTATCCTTCTCTTCACCTGGATAAACAAGCTTAGCTCCCACAGTCTCTTGTTACAGGGGATGTGCTCTGTATCCTCCTGATAGCCCTCTGCTAGACCTACTTCATTTTCTCCACATCCCTCTTGAACTGGGGACAACAGGAACATTATTCCCACAGCAGCCTCACCAGCACCAGGTAGAAGGGAATAATAACATCCCTTGATCTTCTGGTCACACTTCTAATGTATTTAGCATGCAGTTTGCCTTAGTTGTAAGAGAAGTTTGTTATGGCTTGTATTCAAAGTACATTCACAATAAGTTTGAAGTCATTTTTAGCAGGGCTCCTACTCAGCCAGTAGAAGGCTTCACAGACTTTTCCAGGGATCATATTCAGAGAGTAACATCAGAATTTAATGGTTAAAATGTGAGACCAGAAATCTAGGCATCACAGTTGCTAACAAAAAGTAAAGGAAAAAAAAAAATGTTTTGCTGTAGTTAATGTATCTGCAAACACACATTTTTATTAATGGGATTCACAGAATCACAGAATGGTTGTGGTTAGAAGGGGCCTCCAGGTGTCATCTTGTCCAGTCCCCCCGCTCAACCCCCTTCTTACATGTCATTTTTCCTGTGAATGCTCTTTAATCTGGATTCTCTATTCTTTTTCAAGATCTATAGAAGAGCTCCAAGAGTTTGCTAGTATTGTACTGCAGTTTAATTAAGCCTCTAGCCCGATTCTTCATACCTGGGATGACAGAAGACGAAAGGAGGAGCTTAGCAATTATTGTTCCTCCACAGGTTTAATCAATGTAGTATCAGTGCTCCCAGTATCTGGGTGTATGTAGCACGCAGAGTTGTGATAGCCTTTCCCCTCTGCGGACCCTGTTTTCTCTCTGTCCATTTAATGTTTCACTCGATGACTTTGAGCCCCAAGATGCCTAGACTTTCACTCCACATTAAAATCCTCAGTGATTAAGAAAGTGACTAGTTTGGAATAAGACATTTACAATGTCAACAAGCTCTCAATAAAGTTATGATCCAGGACAATTCAATATATTATATGGTGGTGTGGGATGCAGACTTGCATCCCTTCAGCTTGAAGTTGTCATTGAACTCTGATTTCCTTGCTGAGTGAGTGACTAAGTTTGAAGAGAGCACAAAACTGCACAACTGCCACTGCCTTTTTAAACAATGGTTCAAATATAAAGAAGTTAACTCTATATTTTGTAAAAGTCTAGTCAAGAAGTCACAGGTATTCTTCAACGTGTTCACCCATTCTGGCTTCAGCTGACCAGAGGGTTTAGTAATACAGTTTTGTAGTCAACTTGAAACCATATTTCAATTCAGATCTTGGTTCAGTCACAGTCAAGTACTGACAGTATGACATATTTATTTCCCTATTTACTAGTTAAAATGCATAGACATTGATATATCACCCTGTGGTTATGGTGTTGGTAATTGCTGCATGACTTCTGTTATTTTCAGATGTCTGGTTTCAACACCCTAGAAAACTTTCTAAAAAGTCAGGCCCAAATTCTCAGAACAAAAAAAGAAAAGAGGCTTCCAACCTGTTATTTATTCTTCTGAATGTATTTTAAAACATATTGAATGACTATATATATAAAGGATTCCTGAAAGTTTTCAAAGGCCAAGGTTTATTTCTTCATGTTTGGCATCTTCACCTATAATGTATACAAATAGAAAGTGATTTTTCTAATGGAGGAGAACTGTGTAAATAATGGCTGCAGAAAGAGTTGGAGATTTTTGGTCCTGGTGATGTTTATTGCATCATACAGTTCTGATGATTTTTTAAAAATGAAAGAGGTGACTTTGCATTCATTTGAATAAAATTGATGTCCCACTCTACTGCATTCCATGAATGATAACACTGACTTTTAGCAAAACAGAAAGATGACCTAAGTATAACTTTGTTCCACTTAGCTGTAAAATATGTCACTTTGCTCCATGAACTCATTTAGATCATGAACTCATTTATTTTGAGATAATCCAATTGCTAATAAGAAAGATACATGCAGAAAAAAGACAGAAAGATACTGGAGATTTCGTCAGATCCTATAGGGTACATATATGGTTCAGTCTTGCCAAAGTCAATGAAGCTGGAGTTCAAAACTTTCACTGTTCTGATAAATTGGGTTTTTGTAGTCAAGGAAAGAAGTTTGTGCAAGAATAAAGATGTGTGTCTTGAGGTCACTGGCTTTGAGTTGAAAGATCAGCTTGGAGGAACTCAATATATATTTCCAATTCATCTTTTATGCTTCATCTATATTATTGGAATTGGAATCATATGTCAGCCTATAATAATGAACTTCTTTTTTAAAAAAAAAAAGAATAGTGTAAAAATAATCTTGTGTGGATGGTATTGAAAGCGAATTTATGTAAGTCACTAAAATAACACAAAAAAGCAAGACAGTACAGTTAACCTGTGAGATCTACACAGTATAATGTCTATGAGGTATCTATATTTTTTTGGCTGGAATTTATAGGATTGACTCACATCCTGTGCCCTACCACTTGCCTTTGAACTTTGAAGCACTTAATGTTCTGTATGGTTAAACATCTTCATAGCCAGAACTGGATTACTAGAAAAAATCTCTTATCAAGTAGTTTACAGATATCAAATTATTTGAGAACTGCTTTGTTTTCTTTGTTGATATACTTTTCTTTATATGCTAATTGTATTACTCTGTTAGCTGTTTTCTAACGACCTCAATTTTACTTCCCAATAATATTGATTTAAAAAATACAATAAAATGAATTTCTTCTTTGCAATTGAAGTTCATCTGTCTAATTTCTCATATGCAATTTAAAGAAAATGTGCAAACAGCAGCGAAGTTAGATTTTTATAAAACAAGATGCAATTTAGATAATTACCTCCCTTTTGTTATGTGTATGATATTTGTTTATGTTTACAGTAATACATCTCGAGAGTGATAGTGAATCACTTAACTGAGGTATGACTTCTTGCTAAATTTTTACCTATTAAAATGACAGTGTAATAGAGATTTATCTGTACCATAGACTAATAGTAACAAATCAATCCTGTGTATGCTTCAGTTACAACTGTGTCCTCTTCATGGATATTTTTACACCATCCAATGTCAGAGTGTTTCTTTAGTCTCGGTAGCAATCACTGCTCATGTAGAGGAATCAGACAGAAATATGATTTGTCAGGAGTTGTCTTTGCTGTTTCACAGAATACAAATCTCAGCCAGCCAGGCCCTCTCCCTTTACATTAATACAAATGAGGCTGGACCCTGAATTCTTATTCATCATGTTTGCAGGAAGTTCTGTGAAAAGATTTTTTTCTTCTATTTTCATGAAACTTTTAGTTTGTGATGCAAGACAGACAAAAATATAACATGTGATGGTCTAAGGAATCTTCTGAATGAGCACCACCTTCTTCTTTGATTACATATAGGGTTGCAGGATAATCCAGATTGGAAGGGATCTCAGGAGGTCTCTAGGGCGGCATCCTTCACAAAGCGAGCTCTGCTCTGAGGTCAGTCCAGGCTGGGTTTTATCTGGCCTGGTTTTCATAGCCTTGAAGGACAGAGGCTGCACAACTTTCTGGGACAATCTGTTCCACTGCTTGACCATCCTCATGGGGAAAATGTTTCTCCCCACACCTAGTCAGAACCTTCTCTGTTCATATTTATGCTGCCTGCCTCTCATATTCCCACCATGCACTCCCGGGAAGTACCTGGCTTTGTCTTCCTCATAATCTCCAGCAGTATTGGAAGGCTGCTGTTAGGTCCCCCTCAAGCCACCTCTTCTCTAGGCTGAACAAGCCCAGCTCCCTCAGTCTCTCCTCATAGGGCAAGTGCTCCTGCCTCTGATCAGCTTTGTGGCCTGGTTGATCAGCTGGGAAGCCCAACCTGGACACTAGATGTGTACTGTAGATGTGGTCTTATGAGCACTGAGTTAAAGGGGAAATCACTTCCCTTGATCTACTGGCTATTTGGTAGCACAGTAAGCTGCTGACACTTTCTGAAGCTCTTTTGGTATTCTTTCTCCAGTTCAGTGCAGGAGACATGCATTGTAACACAGATTGCTAAGGCATCAGGTAGACTTTGCAAGCCCTTGCTGTAGGATTCCATAAGGATAAACTGCTTTTTGCTGTTTTTAATGCACTGTGTTTTCTCTGTTTGTTGCCTTCTAAATCCATCTTAGGCTGGAACATTGAAATTGGCATAATACCTTTTATGTGGGCAGTATGCCACACTAACAGATGGCCATACTAGTGGACAAGTTATGTGCATCAATTTTGATTAGGATGGGCAGAAATCCTGAAACGGCCATCAGTGTAGAGCTTCTGAGCCTGTTGTTACAGGCATAAGTCATCACTGCTGCTGCTGAGAGATGCTGCTCTGAATATCCCAGAATAGCTTGTGTCTCCATGTAAAGTGTTTCTGCTCCAGTGGCTCAGATTAATTTTGAGTAATAATATTTAAAAGTCTAAGTAAACTTCCCTCAGGTTGCCATGGCTACCAGGAAACACATTTCCCGTGACCTGTAACTCCTGTGTCTCACACAAATCCTTATTTTGTTTCTCTTTCAGACAAGCAGCCTTCTAACCAGTGCAGCAGTATTTTTCACAGGCACGTTTTCCCAGGTAGATAGATCTATAAGTAGTTAAATAGACTGATCTTTCTGTTTGAAAAATCTGAAAACACAACTCCTTGTGTGAGTGGCTTAAAACTTTTGGTATGCTTTTCCTAAACAGTTGTAATACTTTGAATGCTTAATTGTACCTTCTCCTCTTCCTGTTTTAATGGCAACCAATAAAATTGTAATAAGGGTTTTTGAAATCAGGATCTGTTAAACAGGAAGTGTATTTTTGCTCATAATTGTGGCTGAGGGACCACTGAGAATGTTATTGTCTATGGTGATTGTGTCTCCATTCAGAGATTTATGCTTTATGTGCCCCCACTTGGGGACACCACTTTCTGAATTATTTTAAACCAGGAAAGCTAATCTTGAACTGTCAAAATAAACTTGGTTTTCCAAAGACAATCTTTCATGAAGGTGTACTGCACCTTGATGGTGATCTTTATTCTGTGGTTTTAGACTTTTATCTCCTCATGAAGCATAATCTGTCCCAGCTATTTTTTTTTAATAAATGTAAAAAATGAAATAAAAAAAAAAAAAATTGGGAACTATCTTCTGAAATGATTTGATGAAAAATGTAATGGAACCAGCTTTTGCATCTTTTTAGCTTTTGGGAAGCAAAACAAGTGATAAGAATTATGTTCGTATTGATTGCATTATCTTTATCTCAACATCCACTGTCTTTTTTAGGTAACATTATGATATGAATAAATGCATTATCCTAATAGAGCACAAAGGCATGGGGCAGTACTGTTATTTGTATTACTGTTATATTTGGGAGCTTTTATCTAACTATGGAAGCTAGCCAGTGAGCAGTGAGGAGGGATCATCTTTTGGAAGCTGATTATTGCTGAATTGTCAGTATGCGTCAAAGTGGCACATATCACCGTCAATGATATTGCACTGAAAATGATCAGAACTCCATAAAAATTGACCTGTGAAAGAGGTTTTGAGGCTTTTTAGTCTAGAAAAAAGAAGGCTGAGAGAACACATCATAGAAACCATCTTCAAATACAAAAAGTGTGGCAGGAAGAAAAGGAATAAACCATCCTTCTTATTCTCTGCAGATATAGAGAAGAGTAACAGGCTTTAATTGAAGCAAGGAGGAGGTAGGGGATACATTAGGTAGAAGTATTTTAAAACTGAGAAGGGGGTGAGCAGTGCAGCATCTATCACAGGCAGGTTTTAAGTACTGGTTATGTTAATAAAATAGAGGTGTGCCTAGTCCTTCAGTTGGGGATGGATTACATTATCTGTCAAGATTTCTGCCAACCTGTTTATTCTATTATTATTAAATGTCTTGTCATCATATAGAGTTCCATGCTTTTCTTCTTTAGCTTGCAATGATATCCTTTATGGGTTGAAAGTCTCTAATTAAAGGAAAAAATATTATTCTACTTTGATACAAAACATATGTAAACACTGAAAGTATTTAAACATGGAAAAAAACTCAATGAATTGTGTTACAAATTAGAGACTTAAAGAATCATTTGTCATTTTGCTATTTCACACAACAAAATAATAATGACATTTTCAGATGTCAAAATACACTGAGCATATCACTGTGCTGAATTCAAGGTATGAACTGGAAAAGATTAATGAATAGATTTCTAACACTGCATAAATTGTTCAAAATTTGATTAAAGCTAGTTTACATTTTTCAGGAGGAGCCCTGACCTTAAATAACTTTCTACCCTGGATGCATGGGACTGCAAATGGCTGAATGTCCTTAGTTCCCTGAAGGAAGTCTGAAGAAAGTAGGAATTGAGGAAGATCAGCATTTACAGAATCAAACTTTTTTATTTCTTCAGTTAAAACTAATACAGTTAAAACAAACTTCAGTTAAAAAAATTAATACGCTTGTGGTCTATGCATGTTGTAATAGCAGAACTGTTTCTGAAGAATGAACTTCCTAATGATAAGCAAAAGGAAAATGGAGTCTATAGAAAAGATGAAATACTGAACTGCAGAATATGACAGCTGTTCAAACCCACAAGGCAAAACTAAATAAAACCTTTTTTTTTTTTAATAAAACCACTATGGAACTGAAAGATCTTTTACAGGCAAATCCTGAGTTAACCAATAAGCCACAACAGAACTACTAAAGCCTCATATGCTGAACTGAAATGGAAAATACACCACAGATTCTGAGGAAGTTAAGGATTGCTAACTGCAAAGTCAATCAAAACCCAACCATCCCATGAAAGAGAAGTCACAAAAACAGACGATAAAATTTCAAAAATTGAGCAAGGGAGAAAAAGACACTTCCTCAAAAAGTTAATAAATTATTTGAAACTAGAAAAGCAAAACATTCAGTGTTCTTCAAAATATATGAAAACCTGAGCTGTCTCTTATCCACAGCCATATGCTACCCCAGAACCAGATTTGAAGCCTGATGAACTGTAAAATGATAACCTTTAGTAGACTAGAGCATCTAAAGCCTTAATACTATTCTCCAGTCAACGACAAACAAAACAAAAACATTTTGTGCATGCAGAATTCCAGATGCCTTCTGCTCATCTTTCTAGATGTCAAATTCAACATTTAGCATTGTAGCCCCTGGTTTTTAGCTATGTAAGTATGAAATACGTATTGGCTTGTCCTTCTCAGTTCAATCAAAAATGAGTGGTTACAAATCCATGTTTGGAAGATTTTCTGAACATTGTGTTCTGTGATTGTGAGCAGACAGCGTGAGGTATCCTAAACTCTAAAAAGCCTATTCTTAAACAAAA
>JAYKAV010000468.1:27361-91900 GCA_035582835.1 Phoebastria nigripes | reverse complement strand
AGTTTTCCTACTTGTGCCCTCCCGATTCTCTCCCCCATCCCACCGGAGTTGGGGGGTGGGCGAGCGGCTGCGTGGTGTTTAGTTGCTGGCCAGGGTTAAACCACAACAAGGCCCCATATCTGGACACCACCAAAGCACACGTTTAGTGTGCACATAGCATATCAAGAGTGACACCAAAACCACTGGGATGTCCGTCTGTCATGAAGGCAATCAGGGACTGGCTTACCCCAGGAACTGGGCTTGGAGCACTAAAAGAGGCTCAAACTCAACAGTCAGCACAGCTAATTGTGGTGGATGAGGTGGGGTTGGAAACCCAGACCCTGGCCAGAAGGTACATCTGGATCCTCAGCAAGTGTGTCCTCAGTGTCTATCAGAGGTTTCCTAAGGATGGATCCTAACTGTAAAGCGCCCTTGTTCTCCAGGCAAATCTAAGCAACTAGAAATTCTCATGCACGTACAGAGTGTGGACTCACCTGGAAAGCCAGCAGAAAGACCAGTGCCCTTCCTGAGTGAGACTGAGGCCTCAGTAAATCCCCAAATCCTGACCCCATCAAGCAGTATGACATAATTGCTCCCAGGAGCACTGATAAAGGCTGAAGAAAAGTGGGAACATGCAGCTCCATGAAATATCCAAGGGATATTTCCAAGGGAAAAACTCACGGGTTTTCACTGAAGGTTTTCCTGCAGGATGGTATCCAGGAGGACAAAGCACTGCAGACGTGTCCTGACTCACAACGGCCTTGTGCGGTAGAAATCCTGGGGCTAAACCTTTGTCTACTTCATGGCCCATAGCAGCTCAAGGACAGAAAAGCTGTYATCTCCATTTCTCTGGCTGAACTACCAGATTGCCCCTGCTTGGGCCAGCAACAACCAAGACACTGATGCAAAGGTCATTTTTTGCCCTCCTGCCACAGCCACGAATGAGAGATGAGGAAACAACCACCAGTGGCAGACAGAGATTGGAGAAGATCCATGCCTCCAATAAAAA
Organism: Phoebastria nigripes; assembly: GCA_035582835.1. Classification (NCBI taxonomy): domain Eukaryota; kingdom Metazoa; phylum Chordata; class Aves; order Procellariiformes; family Diomedeidae; genus Phoebastria; species Phoebastria nigripes. The sequence continues at coordinate 90,912 of JAYKAV010000468.1, read as the reverse complement.
CTGTCCCCATGTTGTAGTCCCAGCACTTCAATTGGAAATTGCTTTCACAGAAAAAAACAATTACAGCGAGGCTGTGAGGGTATGTCCTTATTTAAAAAGTCCTGTTAGGTTCTTGGGAAGGTCAGGAAAAAGGGATAGGATGCACAGAAGGTTTATGTTCTGGCTTCGGGTACTCTAGTGTAAGAAAGACTGCAGTCTAGGGCTTCAAAATCAATGGTTCAAATTCCTCCCATGTTCTTTGCAAGCTGGTGGGCTTTGAAAGTTGACACTCATGCTTCCCATGCAAGAGTCTTACCACAGCCCTGCTTGGTGCTCACTGACATGCTCCCAGGCAGAGAAACTGAGGCCTGGACGGGTAACAGTGACTGGACTCCATCACTGCCCCAGAGGGATGCTCCATCCAGGCTGCAGCAGGCTACACAGCAACAGGTACTCCCAGTACCTCCAGCAGGAGCTAGGCATTCACCAGATCCCTCTTCTCATATGTCCTTCCCCCATCTCCAGCAGCAGAGCATGACGAGCGGAGCCAGATCCTGCCACGTACAAGTGCAGGCTCTCCTCCTCCCTTATCTGGCTTTGAGCAGCTCATTATCGCACTTTTCCACTGTAAGCTCGTTGGCAACTCCAACAGTTGCGTGTGCTGGAGTGGAAAAGCTCTACAGCCTCAGGGTATGAGTCTCACTTTCTCAGACACATCTCACCTTCAGTGAAATGGTCCCAGCAGCTCTTCYCTCTCCTGCCTCCCAAGTTCACACCATGTTAAATGCCATGGTTGTCATAAGTATCCTCCAGCTTTACTGTGGTAAGGAAATCCTTCCAGGATTCCCCAGATGTGCCAGCTCTTGTCTGAACTAACTACCGCAGCAGCCAAAGGCCAAAACAACTGTAAGTCTGACCAATGCAGAACCAGGACCCCAAAAATCTGCAGTTTTGTAACAGGYCCCAAGAGAAAACCAGGAGAAAAACAGGATGAGAATAGGAACAGAGCAAGGAGGCACAGTGTCCTGGTTCCAGCTGGGACAGAGTTAACTTTCTTCCCAGTAGCTGGGGTGTGCTGTGTTTTGGGTTTGGTATGAGAGGAACATTGATGGCCCGTTGATGTTTTGGTTGTTGCCGAGTGGCACTTGCACCAGGGACTTTACGGCTTGCCACGCTCTGCCAGGTGCATGGGAAGCTGGCAGGGGGAGCATAGCTGGGGCAGCTGACCCAGCTGGCCAATGGGGTATTCCATACCATGTGACGTCATGCTCAGTATATAATTAGGAGGCGTGGTCCAGGAAGGGGGGGCTCTCGCATCTCGGGACGGGCTAGGCATTGGTCGGCGCGTGGTGAGCAGTTGCATCGTGCATCGCTTGCTTTGTATATTCTATTATTGTTGTTGTTATCATTGTCATTATTACTGTTCTACTTTGTTTTATTTCAATTATTAAACTGTTTTTATCTCAACCTGCGAGTTTTCCTACTTRTGCCCTCCCRATTCTCTCCCCGATCCCACCRGAGGGTGGGGGGTGAGTGAGCAGCTGCATCGTGTTTAGTTGCTGGCTGGGGTTAAACCACGACACACAGACACTTGCCCCATGCTCCCAGCCTCCAGCAAGTTGTGGTTCCAGGGACTTCTCGAGCTGACTTGTTTGGTTTAAAAGCTGCTGTGCTACAACACGGGCCATGGCTGGTTTGTGACCACCAGAAGACTCAGGCTTTAGGGACAGGACATGTTGGGGAACCAAATGCTCATCCACACTCCAGAGAGAACAGAGGGAAGGGACGGAGGAGTGTGGCAGTCATTCAGCCTTAATTAGCCTCATCAAATATTCATCTGGTAATTTCTCTGAATTTACAGAGAACATTAACAACATCAGTACGATTCATTGGCTCTTTGAAGATCCCGCAGCGTAAAGCCAACCCGCTCCAAAAAGAGAGAAGAGGCTGAGAAGGAAGGACACGGGTTTAAGCAGGCAGTGAAGTGCCATGGGGATGGGAGGCCCCAGGCACTGGGATTTGCTTTGGCAGGGCCTTTGGAGATGCCTAGCTTAGCCTGCRGCCCTCCAGCTGACATGATCCCCCTCCCCCGCATCCCAGCTGCAGCTGGCACCCAGGGACGTGGAGCCACGAGGGCACAGGACCAGCCAGCGGCTGGGGAGCACGCTGGCACCCAGCATAACGCTGCATGGCAAAGTCACGAGCTGCCTTGGCAGAAACCAATGCAGAATATCCCATGCTGGAGCAAGAGGGAGAGTTTGGTGGGTCGATGCATGGCAGCACGATAGTCAGCTTGGGTAGGTCACCGGAGCACTTGCTGGTCCTGGCCAGACTTGGGTCTGGAGCTGGCAGCTAAGAAATTTTCTGGGCTGTTGCTTGGCTCCCGAGATAACGTGACCTGTGCTGATGAGCAGCTAGGAAACGTCTCAGGTGAGGTCTATCAGCAACGGAGCCTCGCCATCCTCCTGGTCCGAGACCAAGGTTGGAGAAGGGAAAAGGAATAACAGCCAACTACTCCATGCAAACAGCTCCATAAGTCTGAGCTCTCACAGAAAGTACAAGCTATGCCCTTCGTGTCTGACAGAAAGCAATCAAGCCACGACCAACTTACAGGGAACCTTTGCCATTGCTTTGCTGTAGAAAGATTTCCATAAACTGCTGGGTTGGKTTTTTTTCATGAGACATTTTCCCTCAATTTGTCTTTCACAAAAGGTCATTTYTAAAGACAGCAGCCCACTGGCGCCCATCATTCAGAGGCTCTGACAAGCCAAAGGAACTGTCAGACCACATTTTGCCTCCCGGCTACATTCAAGGTTTTACATTCAACATTTTTATTTTCCTAATGGAATTTTCCCTTCAAGGCCAGTGCACTATCAGAAACCAGAGAGCACCAGCACAAGGCAGAACTTAGCACAGGAGAAGTCTTACAATTCAATTTACTGCCAGGAAGATGCTGCAGTACGTGGCCACAAGTAGGAAATCTCAAAGTGGACATTATCCGGGTARCAAGATACAGAATAGTCCCAAATTTAGGAGCATCCAGATAATGGTGAGATTTGCAGGGATCACAGTGGGTTGAACAGGAATAAGACTCACTGTGTCCCAGGTGAACAGGCAGGGAGAGCATTGGGAAATGGCAGGGCTCCTGAAGCCTTTTCTCAAGGAGGGCATGTCTCTGTGTCACCTGCAGACTGCAGAGCAGGCAGAAGAGCCCGGTCGCTCTGCGGTCCTCCTCCAGCCCCGAGCACAGTGAAGAAGCTCTACAAGGAACTTGTTCTGCTCCTGCCAGTCCTTCTGGAGAACGGCACCCRAGCAGGGACCACAGCTGACGCAACCCAGACCAAGCCGTGCACAAGCCAGCATCACGGTGGGCTAGCTCCAAAAAGAGTTTGTATCAGCACATGATATTAAGAATAATCATTTACACTTTTCTTTCATTGAGGGGGCTGGGAGGCAGGCACAGCCACGTCTGGGCTCCACAGCTAATGCCAGCCCAGGTTCATGAGTCCACTGAGGATGCGAGGGGTGGCCCAGGGACACCTGCTCAGGACAGCCATCAGCCAGGGACTGGAGACCGGGTAGGAGGGAGAAGGGACCACCAGGGCAGGAGGGGAGCAGAGAAGGCTCATTGTGCAGTGTAACACCTGTTGTTCATAACTGTGATATAGATATATGATTAAAAAGTCCTTAGTTGATGTAGGGTGAACTACCTAAGGCCCCAGAATAARCTGCAATGTCAGCATTACAAGCCAAGCCTCGGAGTGTGGGCACAGATGATGCAAAAGACCCCAGGGCTACCCACATCTCATGGATGGCAATGCAAACTTGGGAGCTGAGCAAAATCCCTCCCAGGGGTAACAGAAACATCAGAGAGCAGATGTCCCGCGTATGTGCAAGGCACCAGATTGAGTCAAGTCAGATGCAATGTGAACTTGCAGACCAGTGAAGAAAGACCGAGCATAAGGCCTGTTGGAAAACACATAAAACCAGCCCCAAGTGGACTCAAGCGAGAGGAGGAACACGGTAAATGGCACATTGCTCCTGGCAAAGAGCTGAGGAGGGTGATGGCTCATTGCCCCCACTGCCGGCACCCTGAGGCACCCAGGGGGAGCCCAGTGCCAGGAGYACAGGGGAAATACCAGCTTTTACTTGCACAGCAGCTTGTAACTGTAGCGCTGGTGATGGCATTTGTTAAGTATTGATTGCAGAATCGATAGGCTGTCAGTGTTAGTATCATTTTAACTGGACTAATAATAACAACTGTTCATTGCATTTTTAGTTATATTGTTAAAAGTTTTAATTAGACTAACAATAAATCCTTGGTTTGGCATAAGAAGGTGTGTTTGGCTTTTGGTGGATAACATCCCCTAGCTCGGCTAACACATCTGTGTCCTGCCCTGCCTCCCGGGGTGGATGGGATGCAGGGAGCTGCCATCCTCACGATGGCTCAACACCACCCCCTTCTTGGGGCAAAGTCAGAGCTAACGCCTCGCAGCTCTCCCCCCTGCAAAGCGACGTTTGTGGGTCAGGGCACAGACTAACTCACCGCCTCCACCCTGCACGGCTGCCCGCCACAGCCATTATGACTTCTGAAAGCCCCTTCAGCAACCAGTCCCCGCCTCRCATCAAAGGCCTTGGCACACGAAGGCATAGCGGAAAAGCACAGAGCTTTAATCTCAGTCTGTTGCCAATACTGCTGCAGAGGCAGGTTAAGGGGGTAGCAGTGACTGGCTCACATCAGCCATGCTCCGGGTAGCTGAGCCACATCCCCAGGAGCAGCCCAGATCAGAGGCAGCAAAGGGAGGCTTTAAATCTCTGCGAAGGACAAGTCTGCCCATGGGAAAGCATCTCTGTACCAATGCAGAAGGCAGTCTGTTACCAGTTTGTGTAAGCTTCTGAGAGTATTACACCATGCTGAGTCCCTGTAGCAGCAGGGAGCCCTTTGCTCCCATGCATGGGGATTGGGGCAGAGGACATACCCCTGTGGCTGCTGGGGCTTCCCRCCTGCAGACACCATGGATCTGGCCACAGCATTAACCTGGCTCTGAGCAGGGCTGGAAGGATGCTGCGGGGCTGAGAAAGGGTTCAGGGTTATCTGCCAGCAAGCGAGAGCTCAGCCCCACACCAACCCCAAGCAGGGTCCATCCCTGTTTGCTCCACCTCCCGCAGCCTCCCCCGGGATGCTCCTGGGTGGCAGATGTGACAGGTACCATCCTGAAGGCTGGCATGGGCCTGACAGCCCCCCAGATTCTGCCCCACTGTGCAATCCCAAAATTTGGCATTGTGTGGGGCTGCTTAACCCTGGCAAAACCCCTCTGTGTGTCCACACCAGCTGCACCTTCTCAATCCAGAGGCTTTCCCCACCATGAAAACCAGGTGGAGGGATACAGAGGAGCTTGGCCACCTGGCAGAGAGCTGGGTGGCCCCAGGTCCCTCATCTGAAGCAGAGGCACTTTGCCCAGCTCCCCCCAGCACCCCAAACAAGCCAGGCATTTCTCCAGCTCCTTTGCATGCTCCCCCACCCTTTCTCTCAGCCCATCCCAGTGCCTGGCAGCCTCCCAGTCCTCCCTGGGCAAGAAACAGCCTGTGCTTACAGCCCACCCAGGGTAACAGTTCACCACAACATGCTCACTTTTAATTTGCTTACCCAAGCAATAAAGCAGAAATGAGGAATGGCAGCTAATTAAAAGTATCGATTCATGTGGCATTCAAAACTATCCAGAGCAAGCCAGGGGGGAAAGAGGGATGAGGAGCCTGGAAGAAGAAGAGGGAATAGCAGGGCTGCAATGCTCCAGACGGGTGTATCCTTGCTCCCTGTGATTTCTTACCACGGGGAAGACTCTTCTGCTCTAACAATCCTGCTCCTACAACACACTGTCCCCAAGACACTGGGTCTTTTCTTTACCAGACAAATCTCCAAGATTCCCATTACCTCAGCTCCATGTGAACCCTCACTGAAGCTTGGCATGCCCCATGTATTTTTAAGACTAGTTGATGGTAGGCAGACAAAAACCCTGAAATGGGGGTAAAGCACAGTTGGGATGTGTTTCTACAGCAATGGCACAGCACGCTCAAAGGTTACCGCTTGCAGTCCCCTCTGACCTTCACATCTGCGAAGCCATATGCAAACACAAAGAATACGTTGTCTTTGTGACTCAGGTACATGCAGGACTAGGAGGGTGCCTGGGGCCAGCAAATCCAGACAACTTCCAGTCTAGATGGTCCACAGCTCATCTGCTCTGCACACCATTGAATCCTCCCTGCTACAAGAAGATGGTTTTTAGCACCAAAGTCAGTGCCTATAGCTCGCATGGGAATGGGAGCAGAGGAGATGGAGGCCATCACCAGGGACTCAGGTCTCTGCCGTGGCTAGGTTTCTCTCAGTAGAAACACCCAGTTCATTAGATGAGGAAGGTGCTTATGACAAGACAGGAGCTGAAACTGCCTGTGCCTGGCCAGTGTGAGTCTGTCTGGAGAGGAAGGTGGCTGCTGAATCCTTACTTCTCAACAAGAGCAAAAACTTTGTGTCTCAAGAGACAAGCCAAGTGAAGAGCATCTAGACAGCACTCTGCCAGTGACAGAGCTATGAATAGACTCAGAAGCACCCACAGCCACCCATGAGGTGAGAAACTGCCACTCTCTTGCTCCACATTACTAATGTCACCGTCTCCCCACCCCTCTGTCTTGTGTAGCTACCAACAGCTGTCCTCGTGGGGTCAGAAAAGAGCCAGAAAAYGGGACTGAAAGCTTGCTGCCCATCCCTCTGATCACACACACCAAGCAGATGTCACCATGGCCTAGATTACAAATGGAGCAGGGTACCCAAGTGCAGCATCACCATCTGAGGACTCAGAAGCAAGGAAGATCCTGCAGGCAAGGACTTTTGCTCTGGATATGCTGCAAAAGCTTCTCAGAGAAGTGCCAGAGTACCTTCAAAACTTCTTACCTTCAAAACTGCCCTGGCAGCCTCCTCAGCAAGGTTTGCATCCACATCATGGGCATGGGCCCTGGGAGGATCTTCACCCTCTGCCTGGTGTGTTATCAGGGCTTCCTCTGAGCTCCAGGGAAAGCCGTGGGGGATTGCAGGCACACGCTTAAGCTCCTTCTCCACTTCCTCCAGCCTATCTTGTTTTCCCCAGACAGCAGCCTGCTCTAGCCAAGCTATTGCAGACCACCCCGGCCAGCAAAGCACCCAGGCAGTTCTTCCTAGAGCACAGCCAGACACAGGGAGGGCCAGGGGCCACTCCCCTGGCATCCCCCCATCCTGCCGCACCACACGCAGGGATCACAGCGCTGGAGGAGTTCAAAGGTCCTGCTACTGCAGGTAATCCGGCCAGGCAGGCAGGCAGAGGGATTCACTTTCTGTTGCAGACTTTATCTGGCTCCAAGAAGGATAAGCCTAAATCCTCTACTGTATTTCCCCTCCCTTCCCTCCACCCTCTAGTCCAGAAGAKGTAATGTGACATGCGGCCGAGACCAAAAGGCAGTGTCTAGGAACAGGTCCAGGAAAAATGTGCCGCTTGGGGCAGGGAGGGGACAAGGGTGACTGAAGTCTCAGAGGAAGGAGAGGGAAGGAGATCTGCAGTCTACAAACATCCCTCCTTGCAGACCCTGGCTTTGCAGGCTCTCACCCTAAACCAACTGTGTGGAGGAGACATGTCTACCATCCCAGAGGCTGGAGGAACCAGCCAAGGTGGATGTCCCCGCAGGAGGTGGCAAGCTTACAGGCAACCAGTCCTGTGTCAATGTCACCCAGCCCAAGCCTGGATCCTGGCTTCAAGACCCAACTCAGACCCTACCACCGCAACCCTGCCAAGGCTCYAACACCCTGTGCTGCCCTGGCACAGCTTACCCGCACCATGGAGCTCCCAGCAATGGGCAGAGCCTACTAGGCTCTCCCAAACCCCACYTTGCACCAACTGATTTACTGACCACCATCTTGGGTTGAGCTTTTCCCCCATGGACCACCAGCCTGGGGAGTTTCTCTTAGGAGACCACCTACAGGGCTGGGCTGAGGAGGGCACCAGGGAGAGCCCCATGATGGGGCAAGGAAGCCTTCACCCTCAGAGGCCCCAGGCTGGTGGGTCAGGGGGAGAAGGGGTGTTGGGAAGGCATCCCAGGGTCTTCCCTCTATCCCTCCAAGGGAGATGGCTGAGGTGGCTTCACCTTCTGCTCACCCATCGCCCTGAGCTGCTGTCATGGCAACACACACTCCGATTCAGGAACGAATGGGTACTTCTGTTTTTTTAACCAAGGAGGAGGCAGCACCCCGGTATTTTGAACAGGGAAAGAGGAGGGGAGCAAGCGAGACAGTCAGCACAGGAGCTCATAGAGAGGCTGACCTGGACCTTCGCGATGTGCAGGTCTGCAGCCTCCTGCCACCTGCAAGAGGGGTGCAATGGTCAGCCACTTCAGCTCTGCTCCTCATGGCTGGGAAATGTGCTCATGGGGATGGTGATACTGCCCCCACGCCACAGCGAGTCCCCACCTGAAAACAGGGGTGATAGAGGACTTGAGCTCCACAGGACAAAACTGGGACTGAGCACCCACCAGTCTGTATGACATGCTGGGTGCTCAGCACCAACCTTCCCCTCCAAAGGGCAGACCACACCTCAGTGAGTCAAGACTCACTGAAACACCTCAGGAAGGTCCTCAGATACTCACCAGGGGCTGCGTAGAAAACACACATTGCCTAGCACCACCAAAACCCTTTGGCAGTAGCTCCTATGCTGGGTGGGTGGTGGCTGTCCTCTCCAGCCATTTCCCAGGAGCAGCCCTGGGACACAGCACATCCAGCATCACCCATGGACCATGAGAACAAGCTGAGCATAGAGCCTTTTCTTTGAAACTCCACTCATACTTGCAGGAGAAGCAGGCAGTGCTTTGATTTCAGAGCTATTGAATCCAAATGATCATGCGCAAGCCATTCCCCCCTCCAGGGAATAGCTGCATGGCAATCTGGTGACCTTCTACACCACCCCCACATCCCAGCCCCTGGAGAATGGGTGGAAATCTTGCTCATAGCAGCCCTCTGCATGCAGTGCCTCACTCCTGAGAAGGCAGCACCAGCAGCACACAGGCAGTCCTGGTTCCCTTGGGTGCAGAGGAGGCAGGAGCTAGGGGAGGCAAAGCCATCTAGGGAGTGCTCAGAGGGGCCCGTGCTGGAGAGCTTGGAGCCTTCAAACTTTCCTTTCCCTTTTCAAGAGACTCCAGTCCAGCTGAGCCCATAGAAGAGACATGATGCAGTCAGGAAGACAGGGCAAGACTGGAGCTTGGCCACTGCTTCGCACTGCTGAGGTCTTGGCTGGACAGCCAGACCCCATCTCAGCAGTGCAGAGCAGACTATTGCAGCRGCACAGCACTATGGAGAAGACCATCACCAAGTTCAGCAGCACCAAGAGCAGCTGTATTGCTGCCCCTGCCACGCCACATGCCAGAACTGCAGTCATCGGGGATCCCGGTGAGCCATGAGCCAACCATCCCCACAACCTCTGCATTTCACACCTTTCCCCTGGCACTGCATGCACCACACCAGATCTTCTCACCAGGGTGAGCCTGCTGTGCTGCAAGACTCAGAGGCTTCAGGCTTCATGTCACACCCTGGGCTCAAAGCCAGGCCCACTCCGCAATCCCAAAATCCAGTGGTCCAAACTCATACGAACCCTGCTTGCAGCTTGCTGACCTAACTTACCTCTGGAGAAGGGGCAAAGCCAGATGGTCTCCTATGCTGCAGTCTCCAGCCCTGCTGTCCACAGCCTAAGGAGAAGAGGTTATTTTGGGGCTTGCTCACAATCACCAAAATGGCCTCTTTGTGAACATCTTAAGAAAAACAAAAAGCAGGCWGGCAGGAGTTATCACCGTTGTGTCCTGACAAACTCTCTCCATTTCCCSCAGCTGTGAAATGGGTACTTACATTTCCCAAAGGCCGATGAGAGAGAGCTTTTTCTGGGTATCATCCAGCGATGATTATTTCATTCCTAGAAGTGGTGCTCAGAGAGAAGGAGGGAAACCCAGTACCACATAACGAATTTATGGTTGATTCACCCGAGAATCCCAGCCCTTTTCCTGCAGCTCTGGTAGAGGCAGGCGAAGTCTGAAGATGCACCCTTTGGTAGCAGCAGATTTGCAGAAAACATCTGCCGCAGAGGTCAGGGGGCTTCCCTGGTTCAATGGCACTGGCAGGGGTGGCTGCCTGGTGAGGCACACATGTTTCCCCCCAGTCTGACCTCTCTGGAGGTCAACATATTTGCTCCATATTTGATGTCTCCCACAACACACAGCTGAGAAAGCTTCTGTTGTATAGAAGATTATTTTTTGCAATGGGAGAGATCTAAAAGAAAGAAATGATTGATAATATATGGATAAAGCAGTTTAACGTATCGTGGTGCATGGGCAAGTTTCATCAGGGTGCTGAGCAGACCCTTACAGTGGGCACCCTCAGCTTTTCCTCCTGGATGCCAGCCCTGAGGAGCAGCCTTTGGCAGCCCTCTGCTCCCCATCTCCAGGAGAGCCTTACGGGGTGGAAGGTATGTACCAAAACCACCTGTAAAATGGGCAGCAGCCAAAGCCGTATCTGCTGTGCCCCGTGTCTGCTCTGCCGGGAATTTACGCAGCCCGCAAGTGCAGCTGTGCCATTGTGTGCTTCTCTCCAACACCTGCCCGTCCTGCTCACTAAAAAAATCATGGAGCTGCTGGTAATTTCATTAGCAGGCCCGTCAAGCGGTTCATCAATCTATGATTCCCTGGCTTGCTGCCGTGAGGAAACAAGCAGGATCTGCTCTGAATTCACAAAGCCAGGCTCTGGGGTAATTTGTCTGAAGGCTTAAAGTTTCCCGAGTGGATTATTATCTTGGATTAAAACTGGGGGAGGGAGTGTTTTTCGCTGCTTCTTTTTTTCTTTTTCTTTTTTTTTTTTCTTTTCCCCTGGAATAAACCAGAATATCCCCTAAGATGCCAGCAGCTCCCCAACCCGGAGGCAGGAGTTGCCCGGTCCCGGAGACAGGCAGGGCCAGGCAGGAGCACAGGCACCCGCTGTCCCGGGCTGGCTGCATCCCCGGGCCACCACTGCTCCACAGCAGCAGAGAAGCAAAGCCCACAGGCTCTCAACGTGCCGCCCACGGAGAGGGGCACGGATTAGGTGCATGGGGCTGCCAAAAGGGAACTGAGAAGCGCCGGGGTGATGGAAGAGGTTCCAACTCGCCCTCCAAGGAGCTGCAGCTCCATCGGGAAACACTCAATGTCGTGTTGCAAAACGCACAGCTCCCCGCAGCTGAAATACGAGTGGCTGCGAACCCACAGCCCGCACGGAGGGTCCCGGCTGCCGGGGCCGCATCCAGCCCCCTGCAGCCCCACGGCCGCGGGCGGGCGCTGGGTCTGGTGCCGCGGCTGCCGGGCGCGGCGGTTCGGCGGTTCACAGCACCCTCTCCTGGCTCCCCGGCCGCATCCGCAGGGGGACAGCGGCGGAGGTGGGTGCTGGCCCGCCTCTGCTCCCCCGGCGGAGCGGGATACTCTGCCCGCTGCCCGCCCGCACCCTCCCCGCCTGCGGCAGGCAAAGAACGAGCGGCGAATTCAGAAGCGGTAAATCTCAGGAAAGGGGAAAGCTGGGAGCCAGGGCTCCTGGTGTTATAAGAAAAAGCAGAACAGAAACCACCTCATCTTCAACCAAAATCATCTTAGTAATAAACAAACAAACAAACAAACAAACAAAAACCCAACAAAACAGAAACCCTACAATTTAATTCGGAGATGACGAAAAACTTTTTATCTTACCCCAAATTCTAATTTTGGTAATTTAACCTTCCCTCCCCCCCCAATCCCAAAAAGGAAGGCCATTATTTTAAAATGGAAAATTCTCATAYAAAATGAAGAGAGGCAGTCTTACATTGGTGGGAAAAGAAAGGACAAAGCAAATACCCTCAGTTTTCCACCATGAACCTCCCCATGTGTCATYCCATTATTTTAGCCAACCTATTGGCTGAATTTGACCCAGAACATGAATTCCTCCAAAATTCCTTTCTCCACCAAGTGTTCTCCTCCTTGGAAACCAGCCCCAGCCCACCCCATGGGCCCCATGGGCAGAAGCAGGAGGTCCCAGATGCCTATGCACGGGTCAGGGCAAGCTACACAACAGAAGCAAGAAATGAGGTTGCATCCCCCAGTCCCAGCACCTGCACAGTACTGTTAGGCATGGGTGGCCTTACTGCTTGTGCTGAGGTTACTGTCACTTGCAGGGTTTTGGTGGTCTTTCCTGCACTGTACCCTTCACCAACAAGCTGCTCGCACCGTGGAGCCCGCAGGGCTGCAGCACAGCCTGGCAGAGCTTTGCCGGCGCATGCGATGGTGCCACGTTTTCACCCTCGCACATGTGTCCCTGTGGCTCTGCCACTCATTTCTCCTCCAGAAGGCAACCGGCCTGCAAAGGCCCAAAACTCCCACTGAGTACAAGAAAACCTCCTGCCTAAGAAAATAAATGTGTTCTGCGTGTCTCTGAGCTACCCACAGCAAAGCAAATATGGCCACAGTTGGGTCCCACCACTGCTTTGTTCCTTAAAAATGTGTAATTTCAGTCAAACCCTTCCTGGCACATCTGGCCATCATTAGATAGAGGAGAGAGACAGTTACTGTCTTCCTTCTGCACATAGCACAACAGGCACTGTTGGCCCAGTGAGCCACGGTCTTTACCTCTGTATTATACTTGTCATCCGAGACATCCATAGCCCAAATGGAAATCACACAGCCTCCGCAGCGGGAAGGCTTGGGAACGCTGTCCCCCAGGAAGGTGCGGTGCTTGGGGTACCAAGCCACCCGTGCCAGGTGCCATTTGACAGCGCCAAATATAGCAGAAGGGAAAAGAGAGGTAGGCAGGAGGATGGCAGCTGCCTGCCCTTCCAGCTAGGTGTCCAGCCTCAATGTAGGTGGTGATGACCTAGGTAGTGACAGTGACCTAGACAAGCCTCTCCATTTGCAGACATAAGAGGTACAGATTGGGCTGTCTTAGTTGAGTTTTGGTATCTTGCGGGTAAGGAGTCTCTCGGTGCAGACTGGGTGTCCACAGGCACTCAGAGGAGACTATTTACCTGAAGTGAGTTATAAAGGCTGAACCCAAAATGCATTTGTAAATATCTGGCTTGTGTTTTGGTCTCTCTCTTTGGGGTGGTTTTGTTATCTGCAAGGAATGCAGCATCTTCCAAAGCCTGTCTCCTCCTTGGTCCCTGTGTGGATGGGTAGGTGGCACATGGCTGGCTCTGTCCACCGTGGCTCTGCGTCTCCTCAACATACATGGGAGGTCAGCATGTCCAGCTACCCCTCCATGCAAGGTTCATGTCCCACCTTCTATTAAGGCAAATAGGAGGAAGGAGGTGTGATGGGGATCTTTTGCAGAAGCTGGAAGGAAATGTTAGCGGTGGCATTAGCCATTCTCCTCTTTTTAGTGATCCAAGTCCAAGGTCTCAGATCAAGGCAACAAGAAAAGGCACAGGCCGGAGGAGGAGCTAGGACAATCACCTGATTTGGAGCCATCTCAGGAGCTGCCATCAAGGCAGTGGCAGCAGCAATGCTAAGGACCTGACAGAAGTCCCTGGCAAGGCAGCCACAGGATCTGCTTTGTGAAATAGCAAACACTGTCTCAGCACAATGCCGGACATCACTTAGCTGACCGCTGCACTCCCTCATTGCATCCCACCAGGTGAAGCTTTCTCCTCATCCTCAAGCAGACTGTCTGAGCTATCAGAGAAGAAGTCCTCCAGATCCTGCTGCCTCATCTTGGACTCCAGAACAGTGATGCGCTGCTTGAGCTTCATCTGGGCATCATTGTACTCTGTCAGGAGCCGGCCAAAGCGGGTGTGCAGTGTGTCCAGGTTCAAGGCCAGCCTGTCCAGCTTCTCCTCCATGCTCTTCCCTTCCGTGCTTGCCTCTGCAGCTGACTCATCCAGCAGCCCTTCCTTGATCAGGATCTCCCGGCCACGCTCCTCCAAGACCTTTTTGGCATCAGGATACTCTGTGACTGCTTCCATAAGATCTTCCTTTGACAGGCAGAAGAGATCAGAGTAGCCCAAGCTACGGATGTTGGCTGTGCGCCTGTTGCCCATTTTGCTCCCTTTAATGTTGAGGATGCTGATCTCACCAAAGCAGCCTCCTGCAGTCAGCAAAGCATACTGTGTGATTCCATCATCCGCCACCACAGCCAGCTTCCCCTCCTTGATGATGTACATCTCTTTCCCAATGTCTCCTTTCCGGCAAATGTAATCCCCTGGGCTGAACACCTGAGGGCGAAGCTTCAGCACCAGCTCCACCAGTAAACCTGCCTCACAGTCCTGGAAAATCCTCACCTTCTTCAGTGTCTCCAGGTGAACATTGATGGCAATCTCTGCCCTTAACTTATCAGGGAGATTCTTGAGGACTTCCCGTTCATCTACTGCCTTCTTGTTGGTCCACAGGTAGTCAAACCACTTGATGACTTTGGTTTCCATGTCTTTGCTCACCTTGCGGAACTGCATGTAGTGTTTGATGGCATCAATTTTTGCCTGGAACTCTGCCCTGGTGGCATTCATGTTGGATATCATGGATCCCACATTCCCCACAATGGTGGCAAAGATGAGGACACCAATGAGGAAATCAAAGATCACAAAGAGGTACTCTTCATCACGTACAGGGGGAGGGGTCTCTCCAATGGTAGTCAAAGTCAACGTAGACCAGTAGAGACAGTAGACATACTCCCGGGTCAGATATCCATATTCAGGGTCTGTGACGTTGGGATAGACCCAGGTGTCCTCTCCAAAGCCTATGGCCTTGGAGATGGCATAATAAATGCATGCATTCCAGTGGATGATGACCAGGATATAAAGAACCAAGTTGCTGATGCGGAAGATGTTGGGGTGGCTGGTTCTGGTCTCAGTCCTATCAAAGAACTCAAACATGCGGGAGAAGTGCAGCAGCCTGTTGAAACGCAATTCAGGGCGGTGCAATCCCACAGCAAAATATGCCAGGTCTGTGGGCAGGATGGAGAGAACATCCAGCTTGAACTGTAAGGTGTGGATGTAGTTATCCCGTAACTTCTTCAGGTCCTTAACCAGGAGGCCCTGTTCCAAGAAACCTAACAGAGAAGCAAATGATAGAATTATCTTGGCTTATGTTCAACTCTTCTGCAGGCTTTGTAAGCACTTCTGAGAAATATTTTATGGTATGCCATGCACATGTGTGCATATATACACCGGGTCATCCAAATATTACCAGTTCCACCTTATCTACTCAGTTTACAAGCTTTTGTTATCACTCAAGCCGTTCATCTGGCAAAAGCCACCTAAAGATATCACTTAGGGATTTACTCTGTTGCCACAAAGAAATGGGGACACGAAGGTTTCCATCCTCCAGATCATAAATTATCACAGTTCCGACAGAAAACGTACAGCCATCTGCCGCGTTCTGAAAACGTTAAATTCTACCATTTTTCCGTGTAGATAATTCATTAGCTGAACTGATGCAAAATCAGAGATACAGACCTTCAACTAACAGCAATGCAGGTAATTTTGTACAATTATTCAAAGGTGAAGTTGAAAGCTGGGATGATTAATCTTTCGTTCTGAAACTTACTCCATTTCTCAGATCTTTTAATTAGATTCTTTCTCTGGAGACTGCTTCATACTAGCGAGTGCCAAGGTAGACAAAATCCTCCTTCTAATGGAGCTGTAGATTAGGCCTCTCCCTTGCAGCTCATCTCCACTTTTAGGGGATTAAAGCAAAGCACTCACAAGCCAGGATGCTGCTTCTGCTTACCTGTGCGCAGGCGGATCACTATGTCCCCAATGTAGATAGAGTCCGAGATGTAGTCTAACACCAGCCAGAGGACAACATAGGTCTTTTGCAGGTCACTGAAGCAAGCCCTGGAGGAAGATCATAAAATAGGGTCAAAAAATCTCCATCTCATCTCCAACTATTACAGCTGAATATAGGCTGATTCTGATGCTCCTAACTCTGCAACAGAGCTTGACCACTTGACGGTCTTCTCCTAGAAATTAAAAGCCCCTTCTCTGAAAAATCTGCCCTCCCTTGACCTAGGTAAAGCAATGTCTTGAAACCACCTCCCAAATGCACCTTGCAGCTTTACCCTGAAATCATGGTCCTTTCCAACCAGGGCCAGAGGATGGATGGTCTGCCTTTGCACTGCAGAAGTCACAGTGATAGCAGGGGTCCCTTTCCTTTAGGTTCCCACCAGCCCCAGCACCACCAGTGTCAGTTGTCTGATCCTGGCTGAGCCACAACAACCAGGTGAACAAGAGGATTAGAGGAGACAGGGACCCTACAACCTCCCAGCTCACCTGGCTACGAGCAAGCACCAGTTATAGAGGACAGGAACTGCGATGACAGCCAGCCAACGGTAATACCAGTCCCCTGCAGGGTCCACCACAAAGATCTGCCATTTCCTCCTGGAAGCAGAGAGAAGCCAGAGCTGGCAATGTATGAATAAAGGGCTAAACATAGAAAAGAGGGTTGGAAGGAACTGTCTGAGCCACATCCTTCATCCCTTGCACTAGACTGGCTCAAACATAGCTGCAGCTTGAGTGCCAGTCTGTAAACTAAAACCAGTCCCAGCAGTGCTGAGCAAAAATGTCCAGCACTGTTTAAGCTCCTTTATCCCCAAAACTGGGCTCAGTAATGTACCAGAAGAGGAAACTGTAGGACGGTAAGGCAAAGCAGGTGGCCTACATGCACACAGCACCCCAGTGGCAGAGCCAGAAATAGATGTATGGAAGAGGGTGATCAGAAAACTTCTTGTTACATGACATTGCCTCTCCCAGATGAGGTATGGATTGGTGCCAGACAGATCTTAAGAGAAGATTAATTAGAGCAGGAAGGCAAGTGTGCTACAGATCAGTGGGAGCACCAGGTGAGGATGCCCAAGCCCCAGAGCAGCGACCCAGGGGGCAGCTGGCATTGCAAGGCTGCCATCACCATTCTGCTCGCAGCTGCCTGCCTGCAGTCTGCTCAGTCCCGGGTCCAGCCTTTGAACTGCTCCCAAGTGTTTGAGCCTGCTCATCTTGGGACTCTGAGATAAGATGTGTGTGCTCCAGTCACCAGATCTCACTGGAGAAGCCAGGGAAGAGAAACTCTGTGGCTGGGCTGATAGGCTTAGCTGCTGCAGCCTGGTAAGGCAAAAACTCCCTCTCCCGCTCCATCCTTCCCTCCCTTCCAGCTTTTGAACATGCAAAACTCCCTCCAGTGATAGGAAAAAAACAACCCACTTGCCAACAGATTCCCCATGCCCACCCCACTGCTTCTGACAGCTTCAAAAGCAAAACCTCTGCCTTGAAGTCTCCTTCCCCAGCAGCACAGGCAGTGGCACCCACAGTCCCCAGAGCGTGGGGACTGGCACTCGGCGCAAAGCCAGCGGTGGTCCTTCACATTCACTCTGGGTACAGCCACAGACAAGCAGGTGGTCCAACCTCCCCATTAGAAGTGCTTATCTTTTGCTCAGAAAGTGCAACTTAAATTTTTTTTGAGAAAGGGACTCTTTGCTCCCTGGGACATACAGCACGGGAAGCACTGACTCACCTGCAGCCAGCCAGTACTGTTGTAACACCCACAAGCACTAATAACCTCAATAACAGTGTTAATTACATCGGTAATTTCAGCTTTAAATCACCAGTGCTGCCCACGGCAGGTGGCCAGAGTCACTGACATTACACTGACAGCGGGGCCAGGGCTGGAAAACCAGGGCTCTGGGCTAACCCAGGAAGAGGGAATAATCATCTGCCTCTTCCCAAAGGCTTTGCACCCAAGCCTAAAACCATGGAGGCTCCCACGGTCTCACGGAGCCGCTCACATTCGGAGTTACCAGACTTGGGGCTCTTCTCACCTGTGGAGCTGAGAACCTAGAAAACAGCAGAAGTTACCACCATCTCCCCAGGAGCCCACTGGCACCAAGCAGCCCTTTCACAGCACGCTTCAGCTCCCTCTGATAATTAACAAGCTCCCCTTAACCTCTCAGGGCAGAACGTTTTTTTCCATGGCTAGTAAAGACCCAGATACAAGGCTGAGATATTTTTCTCCTACAGAAAACAATCATTTTTTGGTGTTTTAATTACCACGTRTAATGGTAGGGTCCAGAGTAGTCTGTGAGCTTTGCCCTTTAATTAGCCAGCAGAAGAAAAGCCAGGTTATTGCTTTTCACTGGGAGTGTGAGCTGAGGAGATGAAAGGGCTGGATTTGAAAGAGCCTTTTCAGAAAGCTGCCATCACAGTGTCTGCTCTTGGGGGGGAATGGGCAGCAAACGCACTCCCTTCATCTCCCTTCATCCTGCAGGCGATGAATGAGACTGGCAAATCCCATGCGTTTGTGCTTGCTGTGGTGTGCTGGTTTTGGCTGGGGTAGAGTTAATTTTCTTCATAGTAGCTAGTATGGGGCTATGTTTCAGATTTGTGCTGGAAACAGTGTTGATAATACAGGGACATTTTCGTTATTGCTAAGCAGGGCTTACACAGCGTCAAGGCCTTTTCTGCTTCTCACACCACCCCACCAGCGAGKAGGCTGGGGGKGCACAASAAGTTGGGAGGGGACACAGCTGGGACAGCTGACCCCAACTGACCAAAGGGATATTCCATACCATGTGACATCATGCTCAGCACATAAAGCTGGGGGAAGAAGAAGGAAGGGGGAGGACATTCAGAGTGATGGCGTTTGTCTTCCCAAGTMACYGTTACGTGTGATGGAGCCCTGCTTTCCTGGAGATGGCTGAACACCTGCCTGCTGATGGGAAGTAGCGAATGAATTCCTTGTTTTGCTTTGCTTGCATGCATGGCTTTTGCTTTACTTCTTAAACTGTCTTTATCTCAACCCGCAAGTTTTCTCATTTTTACTCTTCCGATTCTCCCATCCCACCAGGGGGGAGTGAGCAAGCAGCTGTGTAGTGCTGAGTTGCCAGCAGGGGTTAAACCAAAACATGTGGTCTCCTGGGTGGAGACCCCGCATCTCTAGCCTTGTCCCAAGCTCCTCATACACACAAGCTGAAGGTGCATCTCTTTACAGACCCAGGGTTGGCTCCAAATGCCAACCCTAGTGTTGAACTGCTCTGAAAATGGGGAGGTCTGCTAGCTGTCACGAGCCATGCAATGTGTGTTTCCTACCAGGGCATGGACCAGGGGAGAGAAGACCCCACGGGTGAGGGACAGGCCAGGTCTTTTCCACAGGGACAGACTACCAGGTTCTGTGTGCCTGCACAACAGCCCAGCAAAGCCAGGCTGGCTGCCAGGACAGGGGCTGGAGAGGGCAGGGAGGACCCTTCTCGCCACTGCGTCCTACCTCCCCCTTTCCCATCCCCATCCACCTCCAGTAGCCATCACTGCTGGGAGCCCCCAAGCACCATGCACAGCTAATCTCCAGCCAAGGATGGCTGGGGCCACAGGGAAGGGACCCTACTTTTTGTTTTCTTCCTCAGTCTCCTCATCCTCTAGATGGTTGCCAGCGCCTGCAGCCACTGTCTGGAGCTCGGGGCCCTGGAAGCGCTCGAGGAAGGGGTCTGGCCTTTGCTGCTCCTCATGCAAGCTCTTGCTGGCCCAGTCCCTCAGCACCAGCACCAGTCGGACTACCCTGGATGGGGGAGAGAGGCAGAGTCAGGAGATGTCTGTGGAGCAAGGAGAAAGCAAAAGCTTGAGAGCAAGCAGGGGGGCTACAGCTGAGAARAAAACTCTCACAACTCCCTCTCAAGCCCAAACATTTCCTTTTTCCCCCCTTGTAATGATGGTGTGGGACGAAGAATATATGAGCAAGAGAGATCACCCGAGCAGAGTCCCACGGCTCCTTCCCCAATCCTGCTGCCATTCCCACAGGAACATGAGGAATGTGTGGGTGACTGGGGCAGCGTGAGGCTGCCTGCAAGGGCAAGGAGCCCCCGAGCCCTCCCGGGGCCCCAGAGGTGATGGAGCCGTTCCCTCCTGCAGCCCTCTCCATGAGCACCGGGACACACAGAGCAGCATTCACAGACGCTGGTCCCTGCAACCCTTGAATGCCATACAGCAGGAGGGGATCCTGACTCCATGCGAGTCCCCAGTGTCAAAGCCAGGCACAAAAGGCTCAGGCTCACTCCAGGCCAGCAGCACACACAGGTACCTGGCCAAGGCTCGCCTGCCTTGGAAAGCTGAGGCAGCCAGCTGCTCCCCCCCATCCAGGGGAGCCCCTCTCYGCAGCTCTGAGGAGGTGTCATCCTGGGTTGTGCAGGTCCTGCAGTGGGGAAAAGGGGGGGTCACAGCCACACCGTGCCATTGTGGCACCTGCCCACAGCCAGACGAACTGGAGGAAGCAGGCAGCTGAGGTTTGGCGTCACAGCCCTGCCCACGCCAGGTCTCGGCAGACACACYGAGCTGGCCCTCCCCTCCTCTGCCCCACCGCCGCCTCCCTCAACCAAAGCAGGGACTAGCCTGACCTCCTGGTGCTGAGCCCCGTCCCCTCCGCGTCACCCTCTGCTCGGGCTTGGGTGGGTGGGCAGGGGTGGTGGTTGGCTGGTGAGCTGTGCAGACCATTACTCTTGGCTGTCATTCTCCATGTGAGGAGACCACGGGCACACACCCTGCCCCAGAGACCTGCAAAGAGCAGAAAACAGCCACAAGAAGAGCCATGCAGGACACATCACGTGAACACAGAGATACAGCACAGCATGGGAAGAAAGAGGGTCAAACCCCATGGGATGTGCCCACCCCATGTTTTCCACCACCAGCCATCACTGATGCTGCAGTAAGAGTCCTGCAAAGCATTTCACCCTTCCCAAGAGATCCCACATCTGCCTGTGGCCCATGAAAGATGCTCTCTTCATCGTTCAGGCTGCTCAGCCATTGCCAGGGCAACAGCATCCCCAGCGAGCTGTGCCATAACAACGAGCCCACGGCTCTCGGCACCACTGCCTGCCCAAGAACAAGAAAATAGACTCGTAAGGGATGTAAGCACACAGCCAGCCCTGGCGGGGAGATGCTGTCGTGCAGCAGCACTGGGTAGACTTTGCATGTACAAGGGTGTTTGCACCCAAGCAACCACCCTCCTTCCCCAGGGCACTGCAACCTGCGGTGGTCTGCCCAGCGAGTCCTACCTCTCGTCACCGCAGAGATCTCCCCTGCATTGGAAATTAATGTTTGCTATTTAAAAAGAGCCTTGCTGAGGTTCCTGCTGGCAGGAGCTACCATCTGGTTTCAGAGAGCAGCAGAGAAGACCCTACATTAATACACGGAGGCTGCTGTGGAGCTGTTAAGTGTGGGATTTCACCAGGGTTTGTTTGTCTAAAAAGAGAGAGATGCCCATGGAGCTTGCCCAGCCCCAGCATCACATGCAGCCCTCATTGTTCTGCTGCACCCTAGTATAGACCACACCATGCAAAAGCACCTCACAGAAACACAGACTTGCACATGCACGGATGCAAAGGCACGCAGGCATTGCCCAGCCCTACCTAGACCACATATTCCCACCCTGGCCACCCTGCCTGCTCCCCCCGGGGCACAGTACGCCCTCCATACCCGCAATGCACCAATGAGGCAGGTTCCTGGAGACAACACGCTCGTGCTCTCACATGGTGCAGCCCATGGCCAAAGCTCTGCTTTGGGGAAGGCAATGCCTTGTACACCTCTACCAACACGCACAAAGACTACATCCACGCTGCACGCACAGGGACAGTCATGCATGCCCAGGCGAGCCACCTCCCTGGGGCTGCCAAGAAGCCACCAGTGTACACTTACGAGCCTGGCGTCCCCCGAAGCTTTCAACACTTGGCTGCTGCCTAACGTGGGCTAGCAGGGGTGGCTGGGGAGCATCCCTCCCCCGGGAGCCTCCCGGGCTGTCTCCGGAGCACTCAGGCTTTTAAAACCTGTGTTGAGCTGCAAAGCAAAGCCAGCACAAGTGGAGCTGCCTGCACTCCTGCCCTTCTCCTCTGCCCAAGCAGAGAAGCAGGCAAGGCGGCCAGGCAGCACTCTGGCAGTGGCAGAGGGGCCTCCGCGGTGCATGGGGAGGATGCACACACGCGTGTGTGTGTGTCTCGTCATTGCAGCACGCCCATCCCCTGAGCATCCTTGATGCCCTGAGCAGCAAGGCGCACTTCAGAGGAGTTAATAGCAGCCAGCTTTGTGTCTGGGGAATGAAAGGGGAGGAGGGAAACGTGCTGCTCAGGGATGCWCCATTACCCTACCCATGTGTCCCCTTCTCCCCCTGCCACCTCATCGGTGGCTGGAGGGACCCCAGACACCTCTCAGGGCAGAGCCCAGCTGGAGATCGCAGCCGTCCTGAGCAGCTCTGGGTCCAGGAGCTCCGGAGTCCCCAGCAAACCTTGGGGAAGGGTCACTGCCCACTCGGGGACAGGCACAGCTGGCAGACGCCCAGCTGGGCTCAGATCCTGCCGCATGAGGGAATGCACCAGGATTGCCTCCCAGGCTGCCTGCTTCAGCTCCCCTCCCAGCCCTCTGCCCTACGCAAAAACAAAGCTGGTGACTATTTCCCTGCTTCACAGGCTGTGCCATAGCTACTGCTATGATGGAAAATTTGCAGAAGTAGCCACATTTTAACACCGTCCCATCCAGTTACCTCTTCTCATGCTCAGGGAGCAGGAGACCAAATGTGCTGCTCTGGAGTCCCAGCGAAGAGAGCTGCAGAGTTTGAAGATGATCATGAAATGCATCTTTCACCAATTTCTGCCCTCGTATTTTGTTCACAAAGCCATTCTAATAACCAGTTTTAGCAAAAAATTTGCATCCCCAAGGCAATAAGTAAGAGGTTAATTTTTACCCCCTTCCTCCAGCATCTAGCCACTTGCAGTGGCTGAGGCTGGATCAGTCCCTGCTGTGTGCATGAAGTACTGCACCATGTGCAGGGCTGATCTGAAAGCACCAGCACCTGGAGTCCCTTCGCTATCAAAGGTTTACCTTTTTTTTCCTTCAAAGCCTTAAATTCCACTTGTTCTGATCTCACTGAAAACCTGGACAGCAGGGAGCCCGAAAGAAGCAATGGAATTTTTGCAGCTTTGGCCGGGGCTGCTGGCGGCATTGGGTGCTGCCTGGGTGAGCACTCAGCCGCAAGGGATGCATCACCCTGCTCTTGTCCCCATGCCACAGACCCTGGCACTGGGGACAGCTCACAGACCAGGAGCACCGGCACCAGCATGTGTCCCCCTTCCACCTCTCCTTTTGCTCCCTGCCTGCGGCTGCCTTCAAAAGCAACACAGGAACTCCAGGAGCTGCTCCCTTACAGCTCCCTTGAGCACCGTATTGCACAAGACACTTTATTTTCTGTGCACATCATTGTGGCAGTGACCCTAGGAGACACCCAGCCCTGCCACATGTGCTGCCCTGGGACAAAGAAGAGCCAGGAGAAGGAGGCAGGGAAGAGAGAAAGGAAATAAATAAAAGCATCGCACCCCAACAGGGACGGCATTAACCAGAAACTCTCCTCCTCCAGATCCCCTCCTCGGCCAGGGCGACTGGCATGTGTGTTTTACACCAGTGGGCCAAGTGGCCTGTAGCTCTAGAGATGTCAGAAATCCAGCCTCTGATTAAATAAGCATGTGTGGCTGAGACATCCAGCACCAGGTCAGAGTCCTGCTGCCAAGGGAATAAACCTGTTCCCATGCACTGGGATACCAGGATCAGACTCCACGGTTGGTAGAAGAAACACGTCCAGAACACACAGAGTTTATTAAAATATGCAGTGTTTCCAGATTTACACTAGGATTTATGCCTTACGTAAAAGTCATACTGTATCCCCTGCAACCTGCCTATAATTAGCCTTTGAGAACACATACAGTTTGATCACCTCTCCTCCAAACATCTTCAATCCACACTTTGAAGGTGGTATGTCCCCCAAAAGGTCAGCCCTTCTCACCCTAAAATACATCTTAAAAAAAAAAAAACAACCCACAAGCTTCCTCCAAAACACGTTTGCACCTCTCAAAAGAAGAGAAACCAGCCGAACAATTTACCTACTTTCCTGGCACGAGTCACACAGCAGCAGCCCCCTTATACAGACCCGTTGTGTAAGGTCCCCTGGTAACCCTGACCACATCCCTGAGCCACAAGCCACAGGAACCACCCCTGCACCAGCGCTCCCATCCCTTACATACACCCTGGCACGGCACGGCATGCCAAGCCCACCACACCATCCTGGCTCTCATCGGCAATAAATCTCAGCGCTCTCCTCAGCTCAGCTATCAGCCACAGGTTCAGACCTGCAATTACTTGTGGGACAGTTATTTATTAGTCAATGTCCAGCTGCCAGATTTACAGTCATGGATGCTTGATGCAGTTGCAGGCAGAAAACACTCAAGCATCCATGTCTGTAAATAAGCTATTGGGACATCTAGATGACCTGCAGATCCAGCTACAATTACTTATAGGTCGAACAGAGAGGGCCTGTTACGCCATGACAAAACCTGCCCACAGAGCCTGCAAGCACAACTCTAGCAGATGTGCTGGATGAACCACCAAAAGCATCCCAAAGTCACCTCAGATCCAGGTGTTACTGAACTCCACAGAAGGAAAGCAATGGCACGCTGTTGAACTGGGCTTGTTTTTAGCTAAAGAGCATCTGGGCCAAGAATTCCCCTCACCCGTGTTCTTGCACCATCGCTGGAGTTACAGCTTGGCAGTAGACCTGGGAGCCATCCTGCCCTCTGGCATTGGCAACCTAACAAATATCTACTGCTGCCCAAATGCTGCCCAATGTGTGTCTGGTGCTGTCAGTGTTGGTACGAGGTCTTATAATCCAGAGAGTCACCATGGGGAGGTTTCCCATTTAAATGTCTCCAGGAAAGAGCCAAGCTCCTGGATAAGCCCAGACCTCAGCAATGCTCTTACAGTCACTTTGGATCCGAACATTTGCAAACCTGCTGCTGAACTGCCTCCAGCAGGATGGGAGCCGAGGAGACAGTGGCACAGCAGCGGCTGCAGGGATGCGAGCTCCTGGTTCCTCCAGCTCCATACCTCATAGAGCAGGGGCTATGGCATGGGCAAACTGGTAGTACTACCTCCACCAAAGAGTAGTTGCACAAGGAAGAAAAAAAAACCTACCAGCAGTTTAAAAACACTCAACCACTCTACACAAGCTTTTGGGGTGGAAGATGAGGAACAGATCACAGCAGTTGGCTGAGGACTTTTATGGGGTCAGAACTGAGTTATCCAAGCTGGGACGTGGTCAGGGGACTGGGCCCACCACAGTCTAAGAGTGTAACAGGACCCCATGTCTGCAAAAACCCAATGCCTTGGTTTTGCATCTCCTCTGGCAGACAGCCCAAGGGCCAGAGGGTCTCCCATTGCTTTGCGCAGGACAGACACCTCCAGTATCAGCCACCAATTTATGACACCTGGGCTCTTCACAGCAGCTTCCCATGCAAGCACTGACCCCGTCAAACATACAAGGCGGTTGCTAGTGTACACAGAGCATTTGCAGCACAGCCCAGTCCTGGGACTACGCCTGTTGGGCCATACTCCTTGTACCCCACCTCTCCCTGACACCCATCTCCAGCTCCTGTGGCACAAGGTCCAGCTTCATCGTTTCCCTCACCCACCTCTGATACTAGAGCATGGGAGAGGGATGGCACCTTCCTTGTAATCAGGGCCTAAAGGACACAGATCCTCAAGGGCCTACAGTGCAAAAAGCAGGTCAAGTTAAGAAGAAACACATAGTTTTACTGTTTGCAAGTACGTGAGCAAGGATCCTCTCCCTGCCCTCACCCACCCTGCCAGGGTAGGGCAGGGGAGGTCGGGGCATGGGAAATCATCTCCTCAGCCAGAGCCACGTGTTGATGAGGCAGGCAGAGATCAGCACGGAGTAGACCAGGACCTCCTTCTGACGCCAGGCATTGCACTGCTCCTCCAGCATGCGGAGCCTCCCCGAGATCCTCGTCAACTGCAAGGGAAGCAGTGGGGCCACTGTCAACCCTGCAGCAAAGTGCAGGACACTGGCTACACCCCAGAGGCGTGGGACAGCAAGGGACGGAGGGATGGGAGCTGCCGTCTACTTCAGGTCCTCCTTTTCTAGAGCAGCAGCTATCTTTGTGTGGGAGTATTAGCAGCAGTATCTCAGCTCCTGAGCAGATGCTTCAGGAAAAGGTCCTTCCCATCAGAAGAGCATCTGAGCCCTTTACTGCCAGCAGATGGAGGGATCTGGCTGTCTCCTGTAGCCCTACAGCCCCTCAGGGTAGGAGCTTGATGGATCAACACACATGTAACTCCTCCCCTGCTTCTCCATTTGCAGCATCAGCCAGGACTAGCTTGGTAACACGAGCCCTTCAGGACTGAGCAGCAGACCCCTGGAGCCTCCTCACCCAGCCTCCTATGGCTTTCCCAGGAAACATTTGCAGCCCTTCACCCCCATCTCACCTGCTTTCTCATTGCTGCCATCTCAGCCACCCCGACCTCCTCCAAGGCGCTCTCTGGGGCTGGGCCAGTCTCCTGGGAGCTGGGGAAGAAAAACAGAGATGCAGACGAACAAACACTGCTTGAGAGGTGCAGTTGCCTTCCCACACATGCAGCACTGCCATGGGAAGCCAAGCCATGCAGGTAGCGTGTGCGTGCCCAGGATGTGCTGTCTGGATGCAGCATCAGGAGAGAGGAAACAGCACCTGCACAGCATCTACTCATTTCTTCTTAACCCCCATCACGCATATTTATACCCCTCCACCATGCACCCCATAGTGATCACAACAAAACATACAGCACATGCCATGACAGACAACAGGGAAAATGCATGCTTGTATTTCTTTAGAGGTCCAACAGAGAGAAAACATGATATTTACTGAGCATCCATTCTCTATAATCAGAGGACTTCACTGAGGATTGGATAAATCACCTTTAGAGCCAGTCAGGTAAATACGTATCACAGAGCTAATGCCGAAATGGAGGGATGATCTCATTTACATCAGCAGGTGAGGATCCCGCTGGTGGGAAGCAGCCATCAACTGGAGGGCACTATCTGAGCAAGTGCATCAGCCAGCACAAAAGGGTCCTGTGTTTGCCGAGACAAGGATTTGTTCCTCTCCAGTATCTCCAGATACCACAAGCTCACTATCCCTGCCCTCCCAACAAGAAAAGTATCACTTTTTGCTCTTATAGCAAATTTTACCTGCAACTTGAAACATAAGCAACCCAAGCGTGCACCACTTTCTTCCGTCCCTGGAAACAAAGGGGCCACCACTGGGATTAGCTGCTGCACTGGCAGAAGCAACACAGACCACGGATCTCCAGGGCATCCCCTGGAAACACAGCCTTGCTGCAGGGCCCCCAGCACCGAGCCACAAAATAAAGCCACAAAATAAAGTAGATCCACAGTGAGAAAAATCAAAACTGCCATGTTCGGTCTGTTGTTCCTATCATCATAGGCTAGCCCTACATCAGTTCTTCTACAATCAAAACTCCCCTATGCACACCAGTAACTCACGTGAGCACTTGCTGATACCGTACAGGTTAATGAGCATCTAACACCGCTCCTTTGGAAACGTTGGGGAGGGGAGGGTATTTATTCCTGTTTGCAACATGATGTTGATCTCGCTGAAGACAAGCCAGAACGGAGATTCAGTGAATCTCTGTCTGAAAATACATTTGTGACATAATACCTCCAAGTAATGTAGCTGCAGTGTAAAATGAAAGTCACAAAAGAAAGAAAATCCAATTTCCCCCAGCACAGAGCCATTAAAGAGGGACATATCCTGCAGCTTTTGACTGAAAAATCCCAGTTGATACAGGTGAACACCCTTTAGAGACTAGAAATTACCTTCCGATGACTCATACCCTTCAAGAGGTCACTGTCAGGCAAATATTCCAGTCTCTGTCTGAGACCAGACTTTTCTTTAATAAAATTTCAGGACAAACAAGTCAGCTCAGTCATTTTTTTATTTTTGTTGTTGTGTAGGGTTACAAAGTTGTTGTATCGAAGAGATACCATATGCATCTGAAGTGATACAAAGTACCAAGAAGAGGTGTTTCAAGGTGGCTGGCTTCAAAGGGAGATTGAGCCCTGGGGAGAGGCCTGGGGCTCACCCCACTGCGTTACAGCAGCTCCGGAAGCCACCACCTCTCATGGTACCATGGCCTAAACCTCCTCTACTGCTGATGGGAGGAGGGAGAAGGTCTTACGTAGCCACTAACCAGATCTGTTGGCATGCCCAGACTTTGTTTAAAAAAAAGTGACATTTGGAGACAGTCAGCCTACTGTGGTTAAAAGCAGGGACATCACTTTGCATTGTCCACAGGCAGAAGCCAGCTCTGCTGCCTGCACCTCCGCGCCAGCTGGGGAGGGAAGGCAGGATGTGCCACTGATAGCGCTGATGATGGATGCTCACTCTCCTCCCTTTCTGCCTGGAGGCTTTGCTCAAGGAGAATTAGAAGTATTTAGACATTCCTCTGGGTGCTCAGCAGCGTTAGAGCAGTGGGGACACCTTAAGGCTGCAATGATGCCTTTGAACATGTTAAATTTACTGCACTTGTACAGATAAGAGTGTGGTGGAGATAGTTGCTCCAGCACATCTGGAGAGATTGAGGTCATTGCAAAACTCCCCCAGTGAGCACGCAGGCATGCTGCACCCTGGCCAGAGGCATCGGCTATGGGATGAGTAACTCGGTGCAGCCAGTTCGTGGAAAAGGTTAATTAAGAATGACCAAGATACAGCAAAGGGTGCTGGGACCCTGCAGCAGAGGGTGTCTCAGGGACAGGGCCTGGGTCAGGCCATCTGTTCTGGATTTTGATTCCCTTCACACATTTCTCTCAAGCTATCAAGCATGCAGAAAAATTAGCCCTTGCTTAGCAGTGAAGAGCAGCTGAAATCCCAGCAATGTCACAGGTGGCATTTGATCACGCGGGCTGCCCGGGGGATTGGTGTTAAGCTAAGCAGGAGACACAAGCTGGGCTTGTGTTAGCAGGATGCACCCAGGCTGGCTGCACCAGGCGCTCCTGGGCCAGGCACCCAGAGCTGGCGGACAGGACAGGCGAGGAGGAGAGTCTGGGGCAGCCATGCAGGACCATCCTGCTCCTGCGCCGTGCAGCCTGTGGTTTACAGAGCTCGTGCCTGGTTCATGCCTTAGCGAGGCAAAGGCAAGTCCTTACAGAGTGACAGGGAGGTGGCTCAAGACGAGCCGAAGTCACCTGGATGGCACTGGGTTTTGCAGAGAGTCCTGGACACGGTGGAAGAGCACCTGGCCCAGGAGGTACATGGTCTGGAAGATGTTCTGCATGGAGTAGATCCTGCCTGTCTCCGCGAGGAGGGGCAGTGGGGCACTGCACGTGGGCAGGGGGCACACATCCGGCCTGGGGTGCACACAGAATCACGCCTGTTATTTCCTGGCCTTGTACAGCACGGGCACAGCCTGGCATTTGGCAGCACCCTTCATCTCTTCAGCAGCTCCAAGCACCTCCGGGCAATGCCATCGGCACCCAGACCCCCACGTCACCAGGTGGGAGAACTCCCTCCAGCAGCCCACAGGCTCAGAGGCAGTCACCTGACTCCTCCGAAGCCAACCACGGCTGTGTGACAACCAGACCTTCRCCAGCTGCTCTCACAAGGGTTGCAGAAGGCAGCTCTCCTGCCACCCAGGACAATCCTGGACTTCTAGGGGGAAAGGTGGCTCTGCTCTGGGATTAAGTTAGAGACAATTTCTCCACTGGAGAGACTCCAGAGCCCAAGGCCATGAGCAGAGGATCACTATCACCATGCTACTGCACACAAGCTACACTCAAAGAGCCRAAAAGCAAGTGTGCTCTTAGCCCACCCTGTCTGCAAGGCACCGCAAGTTTCAACAACCCTTGTAGAAACCCAGTTAAGTCCTGGTGCCTCATTTGCCAGTGGTCACCTGCCCATAGCCCCCAGCACTCTGCCATGCTGGTGCTAGAGCAGGAGAGCACGTTGCAAAGCACCAAGAGGAAGATGGGCAGAGCCAGAGAGACCGGGACAAGCCAGGGCGGGCAGCGAGGTCCTCTTGGCCCAATGGCCAGGCAAGGATTGACAGCGCTCCCAGCCTGCTGCAAGAGGGGACGTGCTCTCCCATGTGCATCTCGGCAGAGAGCTCATCACCCTGGGGACCAACACAGCTGCCTTCAACACTGCCTGGCACAAACCTCTCTGACGCCAGAAGCCATGTTCCTCTCATGCAAGAGTAGGACTTGCCAGGCACTGCCTTGCCCTGATCTGGATACCCCCCGCCTCGGGGCACCGACACCAGAGAGCATCAAAGCAGCACAGATGACCAGAGATGCTGATCCCCACCCACCCCAGACAGCTCTGGGTTCATGCTCACCGCTCATGGTGCTGGCCCGGGCTGTGCAAGGCCAGCTGGGCACAGTCACTTGGAGTCCTCTCCCGCCGCGACCTGCTGCTGTGATGGCCCTGTTGGCATCAAACACAACCACGTTAGCGCAGAGACCCTGCACGGGGCGAGCCCAGCCCRGTGCCCTGCGTGGTCTGCAGTGCCAGGAGCCCGTCAGCACGGGGAAAGCATGGTGGTGGGAGCATTACATGAGCCCCAAACCTGGTGAGCTGACACTGGAGCAGGTGGGGAGACATGCTCGGAGCAGGGTGAGGGTCACCAGCAAGGAGCCTGCTGATCTGATCTCTATTCAGATCAAAAATCCTGAACCTAACACATCCAGGAATGGCTCTTTAATCTCAGGGAGGTGAAAGCACTTGAGAAGACAGATCAGCAGCTCCAGCAGCCAAACCAAGCCTTTGCCTGCCCATGTCAGGGGCCTCTCTTTGAATTAGTTTCACACAAGGTTAAAATCTGCTTTCAACTCTGACACCAGAGCCCTTTACACTGCAATGATGAAACAGCTCCATCTCGTACTTCATCCAGGAGAAACAGTGGTTGAAAAGGGACTTCAAAAGTAGCAGAAGGAGGTTGTGGGGAGACTGCAACTACCTCAGCCTATCTCCTGCTCACAAAATCTGGTAGGAGATCTGGCTGAATCGATGTCCCAGCACACAGATGTGTACTAGTTATGGGACAGGAGGAGATCCCACCACCCCTACACCCTTGCTCCTAGGACTCCTAGGACCTCCTAGGAGGAGGTAGCACTCTGGAAGATGAATTCTGGCTTGGGCTGATAACAGACCTCTGGAGAAACCCAGCACTGGGATTGCTCCCCCTTCCCACCACAGGCAACCCCATCCGCTCTCAATACAGTACCGATCGTTTGCGTTTCTGGGAGCTTGATCTGCTGGCTACATGCAGAAAAGGGAGCTCCCCGAGGTGGGTGGGCTGTGCAGAGGAGTCTGGGGACATGTGCACCACAACAGAGGGGACCTTCCTTTGCTGGTTCAGCAGGATGGGCCTCAAACTGGCATCTGATATTTCTACAGAGAGGAGAGAGGGAAGAATTAAACCAACCTGAATGTCCTCAGGACAGGAGAGAAGAGAGATCCACCCATGTAGGAGAGCCAACCCTGTGTCTAGTGTTACCAGACATACATCAAAAACCATGTCCCACAGGTGTAAGCAGCAGGACAGCCCGGAGAGGCATGGACTGAAAAGCAACCGGACACACTGCTCCAGGAAAGTGAGGTTTGGGAGCTGTTTTTCAAAGAGACAGGGCCATATGTCTCTGCATCCCAAAGCAGGGAGCCTACCAAAGGCCAAGAGGGAACTGTAAGAGATGTGGAGGGAGATGCCTCCACATTTTGCTCCTCACCTTTTGGAACTAAGACCCCTCCTGCCTTCTGTTGGTCACCTTTGCCCACCTCTCCCCCAGCAACTCTCCACCATCCTGTCCTACCTTCCAGAAGAAAGCTGACTACAATATCTGCCCCTGTCCTCTCCTCTTGCAAAGCAAACCACTGGGGACTTTATAACGGGATCCTACTCTCTAGGATGTTGTAGAGCCCCACCAACCTTCAGCCACCCCAAAAGACAACCCAGGACATTACCCGCAAGAGAAATCCTATCAGGGATGTGCATCCGAAAGGAAGGAGGGACATCCTCTGTCACTGGCTCCTCGTCCACAGGGCTGAAGCTATCTGCTACCTTCAGCCTGTTGGGAACCTGCATCCTTTGATTGATGGCTTCTGTAAAGAGCAGGTCACAGCGGACTCGGTTCAGGTCCAGTCCCCAAAACGGCCACATCTTTTTTGATTTCCTCAGATTGCTTGAGCACCCTGGGGTTTCACACAGAGGAAAAAAAAAGCTGAGTGGAAGTGGTAGCAAGCAGCTCTTCCAAAGTGCCACCTGCACAGGGACAACACACATGCTATAAGACAGCTAAAATACAGGCAGAAACAACCCAAAAGACAGACACTGTTGGAGTTGTTCCAGAGAACGGGGTGTCCCACAAAGCCCAGCTGGCGGGGGCAAGGGAGTAGGGCTGCTGCAGGTGGGAACTCCTGCCCACAGGGTGAGAAAGGAGAAAACTTCTATGTATCCTGGCAGCAAAGCGTGAGCTTAGCACCTATTGCCTCAATTGATAGCAAGGAAAGGGCAATAGTTCAGCACACTGTGGGAGAACAGCAGTCCRGTATACCCTAAAAACTAGTGAAAAAAAAATTATTTTCCATCCAGAAGTAAAGTTTTTTTGAGGGCTGGGAGCACATTTTTGTGTTCACATACCTTCAAGAAAAATGAGGTTTTCTAAAAACAAAACACACATTTTGGTGATAAGATTCCAGGTTACCACAGGAAAAACTGAGCCCTAAACTCCTTCTCTGCACACACTTTTGCTGCAGTATCCCCCAGGGCCATACCCCATTCCCCAGCCGATCCAGATTCCCCAGCCGATTCAGCACCCATCTCCTCAAGTGACCCACACCAAGCTGAACAAGAGGGACTTTGCCCTGAGCAGAGCTGCCAGATGCTGAACCATCCTCCCAGAGGGGAAGGAGAAGCACACATCAGCTCGCCCAGGCCAGCACCAGCTTGCCTCTCTCCCAGGAGGGGATCGGCACCAAGGAGGGACGCAGTGCCCAGCTCTCACTGCTCCTGCGGGCAGCCAACAACAGGAGCAGGACATGGGACATGGACACTACCTGGGGCTTTGCAGCTGCTCAGGACGCACAACTGCCCCATGCCTTGGTTTCCCCTTTGCCAAGTCCCAGGGCTTTGAGAAGTGCCCTGGGGCCACAATGTCCCAACACTTTCACTGAGCAGAGGGCAATCAACATACATTTTTGGGAGAGGAGCCCCAAAAAACACCTTCCTGGCTCCCAGCAATTGCACTCTATTCTTTCTCAAAAAAGCTGCAGACAAGGAGAAAACCCCAACAAGCGAGGGCTGCCGAGGCTGGCAGACCTCAGCCGGACCCCAGCGCTGCCCCAGTGTCCCAGGCATGACACATGCATGCACAGCCCCCCTGCACCCTCCTTGCTGCCACCCTTTGAGCTCGCCATGCCCATAAAGGTCCCCCTTTGCTTCCAGGTCAAAATCTCCACCAGAAGAGGAGCCGCCTGCTCCAGCACAGCCCAAACAGCCGGAGCAAGGAGAGGTTTTCCCCTCAAAGCTCAAGGGGGGGAAACGGGAGGAGGCAAGTGAGCGGGAGTGTTCAGGGGCCCTGCCTTCTTTGATTACATCCAGGGACTATATTTAGCAGCCAGGTCTCTGACGCTGCATTTCCAGCCCACCAGGCTGCTCCCAGCCAGCAGCAGCCAGGGCTGCCCACCACCACCCTCGCTGCTGCTTCTCGGGGCACTTTGGACCCTCTCGCCTGCCCCAGCCCCYGCCACCCCCTGGGATACCACCCAGGGGAAAGGAGCAGAGGGAAATCCCTGGGGAACAGCACCGCCTCCCAAGGCCCAAAGGACCGCGGGAGACACAGCCCCCCAGCCACTGATCCCGTCCCCTGCAGCAGCCGGGCCCTGTAACTCCAGGTACACGAGGGCGGCAGAACCGGCTCCATGTCTGCAATAACCAGCACTTCCAGTGATCACCTGCCTTGCACTGCTCTCTCCTCCTCTGTCATTAAAAACCTTTTAATTAAAGAGACAGAAATTTGCCCAGCATCAGCTGCGGCAATTTCCTGCTTCCAGACACGCAGAGATGAGATCCCCRTCTCTGCAACCAGGTCTGCCCCAGAGGCGCTGCCAGAGACACAGTGTGTGGGGGCACAGCAGCCCCCATCCGCCCCACACCTTCTCCACCACCCTGCCCAGACCCAACACTGGCATGGGTGACACCAACCCATGGGTGTCACAACACACACGCACCCTGCTTCTCCCCAAAATCTCGAAGAAAGTGAATTTTTGCAGGAACCCCCCACTCGGGAGCGGGGCAGTAAGTCCTGGGACGGTCCCACAGGAGAAACCTACATCAAACACCCAGCCCCATGGTCCACAACCATGAAGGTTTCTCCTTCAAATTTTTGGTGCTTTAGAGGAGCAAACACCCTGTGTTGCTTTCTCAGCCTGCTCTCCGGGAAACCAGCATATATTAATAACAATAAATCTGGAGAGGGCAGATCAGTTCATTTTCTAATCACCTATGAAACTGCTGCAGCTCCCAAAGAGCAGAGGGATGGGAGGGGAGTGAGAAGCAGGCTCTGAGAGACGWAGCTATTAAGAAAAGAAAAAAAAAAATCAGCTGTCAAAACCCAGAAGAACAAAATGCTTAAGTGGCTGGATTTCCTCCTTTAACTTTCTTTAGGGCTTTTTCTAGCTATTGCCAAGCAACCCCCCCTCGCCGGTGGAAGAAGACTGCTTTGGCACTTCTTGCATTTGCCGCGACAGGGAATTTCCAGCTCACGAAGCCTGCAGTAGGTTTAAGTCCTGCAAGCCGGGAAAACCTGCCCTGGGGAGGGAAACCCCTCTCTCCGTCCCTCCCCAGCCCAGGATGCTCCATACAAGGCAGGCGCGGGTACCAGCCTGGTCCAGCACCCCCCCCTTCCCCTCTCAGGATGAGGTGCTAGGGTGAGCAGTCCTCTGCTAGAGGAGCTGACCTCGATCACAGCTCTGCCCTTCAGCCTGGGGCAGAGAGGGGCTAACAGGGAGGGGAACGGGTTTTGTCACCCGGCTCAGGTCCTGCCGCCTGCCACAGCCAAGCCGCAGAGCGCAGCCGGCCACGCAGAGCCGGGGTGACCCCTCTACCCGCCACGTCCCCCGGCCTCAGCTTAGGGATGCGCTGAGGAGCAAAGGGCCCCGGGGATCCCACACACAGCGCCCCGGCTCTGATCGGGCGCTGAGAAACGCAGGCCACGGGACACGCGTGAGAGGAGCCGGCCACCCGCGGGGTGGGAGGCGGGACAGGAGCGGGGCTGAGGGGCGGCTCCAGGCCACGGAGGGCTCCCATGCTCTCCCCGGGGAGGCATCCCGCCCCTGGCCCCCCCGGGACGCCCCAGCGCCTCTCGCTGTCGGACGCGCTCCCCCGCCGGGGCTGGGGCTGCCCGCAGAGCCCCGTCCCGTCCCCGGCTCCGGCACCCACCGGCTTTGCGGCTTGCAAAGGGGTGGGGGGGGCCACTTACTTTTTTTTTGCAGTCCAAGGCAACTGTCGGACCTGTAAACAGCCGCGCCCGCTGCCAGCCGGGTCGGG
The DNA here is from genome assembly GCA_035582835.1 of Phoebastria nigripes. Taxonomy (NCBI): domain Eukaryota; kingdom Metazoa; phylum Chordata; class Aves; order Procellariiformes; family Diomedeidae; genus Phoebastria; species Phoebastria nigripes. The sequence goes on along the minus strand of JAYKAV010000468.1, from coordinate 55,483 downwards.
GGCGGTGTCGGCCGGGGCAGCCCGCCCTCCCGGGAGCCCGCCCGCCGCGCTTAAAGCCGCAGCCGGGGTAATTAACGAGCTGCGACTCATCAGCGCGGCAGCCCACCAGGGGCAGCGGGCATCCCCCGGCCCGGCCCCCCGCTCAGCCTCTCCCAGCACTGATCACGAAGGTAAGAGGTTTGCCGGAGCGAAAGGATTGCTCTTGTCAGGGGCAAAACCGGGGGACAGAAGCAAACCCAGGAGTTTCACCAGCTCCCCCCCAGCCCCACGCACACGCAGCCCAGGGATGTTTGCAGGCAAACAGGTGAGGTCTCAGCCCATCTCCTCTTGGCACCCCAACGCCGCTGCCCGTGGCAGTTCCAGCCACAGCACGCCCTCCTGCCACCGTGGGAGCCTGGGCAGGAGCGGAGACGGTGGCCATCCAAGCACCGAGCCGTGCCAGAGGTAATCTCTTCTGCCTCTCAGTGGAGTCTGCAGCGATAAAATGATCTGTTTGGGATGAACGACAGTTTTAAACACTTCTGAATGGGGACAGAGTCCAAGACCTGACTGTGAAATCTGGTTTTGAAAGGGCTTAAAGTAAATCCCATGCTGCCCTAGTCTTGCTATTTAAAGGGGATTATCTAAGAGGTTTAGGAGCACACAGAGGAACAGCAAGACAACTTGTGCACCTAAATCCCCTCAAAGACCTTAGGAAACCCCTCCACGCTTCACCTACCAACTGGTTAGGGCTCACAGGACACCCTCCAGCTCTCACCAAGAGTTGCACCACATGCCCAGGGAAGTCAAAGGCTCCTGTCAGATGCGTGGGGTTCGTTCCCAGCCCCACAGCAGCACACTCCCGATCTACAGAGATGGTCCCCTCCTCACTGGGGACTGTGCTGCAGCCATGCCCAGGGAGGATATAGGTGCCATCATCCCACAGCTGCCTCCATAGCCCCACAGAGCTGAGCCCCAGCACCCCCACGAGATGGAAATCCAGCTGTGCCATGAGACATCCCCGCTGTGGGAAAAAGCCACCCCATGCCACTCAGACAGTGAGGGTTTTTTAATAAATACCTTTTTTTGCACAGAAATATACCTAGTTTTACAGAATACAAACTCCAGGGATAATGACCGAGCATCAAGACAGAGGATGCAGAGCGCCCTTCTGTCTCCCTCCGGTCTTTTCCAGGCTCTGACCCCGACGCTTGCTGTCAGGTCTTCCCATAACCCCGATTTGCTAAGGCTGAAAGGCAGAGTAAAGGCCTGGGAGGGGACAGACAAGGTGCCAGCAGCTGCAAACCCCACAYGTCCTGCCTCAGGAACGGCCACACTGGGCAAGCCTCAGCTCTGGGCTGAGGGCACCTGCTGTGAGAGCATCACTGTGACCAAGCAGGGTGCAGGCAGCCRATGAATGTACAATAGCCTTTCTGTGCTGGTGGAGAGACTGGTGCTGGGGTGAACACCGAGAGGTGGCAGTGCTGGGAGTTTCTGGGCTACTCCTGGGGGGTTGGTGAGCACAATCCCCTTTTTAACCCATCAGACACGACTGGGAAAGGACAGCCCTGTTGCTTGGACCCCAAAAGCAGCTGCCCAGGCAAAGGGGACACTCTGGTCCCACACCAAAGCACCTGGCTCTGCCCTGCCCTGGCACCACAACCACCACGTGGTCAGGCGCAACAAGGTTTGGCCCTACTCCTGAGCCAGTGGCATCGCCGGGTCGTGGCATGATCAGTCAGCTCTCACCTCTGCAGCCGCCTCTGTCAGCAGGCCCTCCACACCATGACCGTGGCCACCAAGCACTCTGCCCATCAGAGGGGTCTGGAGGAGAGTGGGGTCTCGCGTTCCCCTTTACCTGCTCTGGAGGACAAAGAGCCCCAAAAGAGAGGGGCCAGGCAGGATGGAGAGGTTTGGGGTAGGGAGAGGGGAGGTTTGGCCTGTCCGCGGGCTCCCTGTGCCAGCATCCCACCTCTGGGGCAGACACCAGACAGGCCACACTCCAGGAAAGAGGAGCATCCCCACCACTGAAAGCCATGGGACCACCTTTGGCTCAAGATCAGAGATGACCTCATTGGTCAGCTCTGCTGCAGCCAGACCTCCAGCTGCCTGGCACTCTGCAGGGGGAAAGCGGAGAGCATCAGGAAAAGGACCTGCTACTCCAAAGTCACTTACTTCATGTACAAGACCACCACAAGCCTTTCCCCCTTTCCAAAGGGATCTAGGAGATCAGAGGGCACCTCCCTGACTGCTCCTCCCTGATCTCCGGACAGCAAGTATCACTACAGTCACCACAGGATGGACCGGACTCCCCACTCCCACCTGGCAGCAAATCCACACAAGGGAGGCACATTCTCCCCAAACACACCAACTGTGAGGATGGACAGAAATTCGCCGCACCCCTCCTGCATCCCCAACTCCTAATCAGAGCCCCGAGCAGCAAAACGGGGCCCAGTGAGGACATGGGGTAAGGCTGAGCAGCACCCCAGGGAGGCAGCGAGGCTGTTTTAATCATGGGAAATGTTACGTCTATTCGAGGGGGAAGTGAGGAAATCAAATGCACCAGGGGGAGACCCCCGCATTGAGCCAGGAACAAGCTGTCGCTCTGCTCTGGCTGCTACAGCACTTACGTGAGCGGGGAGTGAGGGGCAGGAGACGGCTGGCTGGCTCCAGAGCCATCCCCGCWGCCCAGCCTCACCCCACTTGGGGACAGCTATTTTTGGTTAGGAGGGTAAGGCTATTGTGTGATGGCACCAGCTTGTACAGGTGAGATGGGGTGCCAGCTGGCACCTGAAGGGGGTCCTGGGCACGGCAAAGGGAGCACGGGTGGGTGAGAGTGAGTGTGTGAAGAGGCAGGAAGGAGGCAGACCCGCTATTTGCCCATGGCAGGGGCAGTGGCCACGATCTCTTCGTACTTGGGCGGCGGGTCATTGTAGGAGACGCTGGTCTCTTCACCACTGCTGCTCTCCGGGTGGCCCGTCACCTCCTCATAGGAAGGTGGAGGGGTGGCACTGGACAGTCTGGAGAGGACGGAGACCGAATGCTCCGGCGGGTAGAGGGTGCCGTCTTGCTGGGGAGTGCCCCCAGCTCTGCCATCTCCAGCCACCCGGTTGCTCGCTTCTCGGTGATACTGGGTTTCCCCTTGGCTTTGCGACCGCTCCCGGTACACCATGACCCTGGGGAGGCTGCGTCCCGTTCGGCTGGCCAAGTAACGGTTCTGGGCATAGGAAGGGCGGTGGCGGGTGGCCTTTTGAAGCTGGCACCTCCAGATGATGAAGAGGGCAATGACTATCAGAAGAGCCACTCCCAAGAGGGGCACCACCACATACATAGCGTCTGAGCGCTCTGTGCTGTGCCCAGGGTCCTTGACAGAGTAGACCGTGTTGGTGTAGCCCTTCCAAAACTCCATCTGTGGCAGGAACAGAGAAGCAACCATCATGTGCTGCAGGTGGGACAAGCACTCCCTGACCACCACCAGCAATAACCACTGCCCTCCCTAGGCCCACAAGAGATGCAGTTTTTTGGCCGTCCCCCACCACTCTCACCAGGGCTGCCAGCATCTGAGGCACTGTGGGAACCAACACAAAAGATCATGGGAACATCCCTCAACAGCGGCCAACAGCCCCCACACCAAGCAGGGAGAAATTTGGCTAACACCAACCCCAGCCTGGAGAGTCAGGGACAACAGCACAAATTTCCCACACATGACATGGGAGTGCCAGCTTGACCTGCAGCTGTGGGCAGGGTGTCCTGGCAATACCAAGGTGAGGGCGTTGCCTGGGAAGGGAAAGTCATGCTGGAAAGCGAGGCCACAGCATGCTGACTGCAGACAGCAGAGGACAAAGGAAACCGGAGAGGCTGTTCCCCCTGTGCTTTCCTTCTCTGCCCCCAGCTTGCTAAGGCATAAGCCCTCACACATCCACTGGGGAGCAGGGCAGGACAAACGCACCGTCTTCTCCTTGTTCTCGAACACTTCCTTGACCTCCTCATAGCTGCAGACCTCCTCAATGCACTCCCGCTCGATGGTGCCCTGCCGGATCTCCTCCAGGAAGCTGTTGGCTCGGGGAAAGCGCTTCAGGACCGAGTGGGCATTCCTGGCCCCCAAGAACACTGCAACACACAAGGCAGAGACATGCTGAGCAGGGACAATCCTACACTTGGCCTCTGCCCAGCCAGGCTTTCCCACCTGGCTTCCCACAGGATTTTGGTGATACAAGTATCCCAAACACCAAAAGCCCAGGGCTACAATTCAGTTAGCACAGCACAGTGCCCGTTGAGGGAGAGCACACCCAGAGGGGTGCAAGGCTCTTGGGGTCTGCCCAGAGACATACGGCACCAGGAGCATTCTTCCAGCAGTGCTGAGATGATAGAGACATCAGAAGTGGCAGCTGCAGACAACACAGGGCAGCTGCAGAAGACACAGAAGGCTCCAAAAAGACTTGTTTTCAACCTCCTGCCCTTGACAGGATTTCACCTTGCTGCCCCTTTGCTGCAGAGCAAGGGAGATCCCACCGGGCGAGCAAGACCCCGCAGRGCTGGGACACAGAGCCAGACCTCTCTGCCAAGACACGGGGCCAGCAGCGAGATGGACTCAACACATAGAGCATTGTGCATCATTCCACAGTCCCCCCCGTGCATCACCCCAAAGCCTCCTCTCTTGCTTCACACCTCCACAGCTCCCCAGGAACAGAGCAGAGAGCCTGCTGGAAGCTGGTGTCCCTGCTGCCAGCTGCTGTGGGGTCATGCAAGCTCAGGTGGCTTCAGAGACTCTGTTCAGGTGCCAGAGAAACCACTGTGTCTTCTCCCAGGCCCAGGCCCAACAAGGGCAAACATCCCCAACACACAGGGACAGTGCAGGGGGTCGTGAGTCAGATGCTGAAAGGGCCTGAGCAACCTTTCCTCACATGGCACCACATTCTCATCCCTACTGCATTTTGGTGCAGAGGCCTCACAAACCTCCCTCTGCTCCCAAAGCCTGGGAGACTCTATGTTGCCCACGTCAGATCTTCCCACAGAGCATGCAGTCAGGAAGCCAGACTGAGCAGGAACAGCCCCTTCCTGCCTGCAAGAGACACAGCCCTTTCAAAGCCTCTCCACCTATACTCTGCAAGAGGGAGTCCTCCATGGCGTTCAGGGAGCAAGTACCTACCGGACCTGCAGCAGCACAGGAGAGGCAAATGAGCTGTTGCCCAGAAAGCAGAAACTCCACACAAACCATGACCCTTCCAGGTTCCAAACATCCCATGCAGCATTTCATAAGAGAGTGTTTCCATAATGCAGCTCAACACACCCAGCTGTAGGCTGGCACCATCTCTTCCCACCAAGCCACATAATCGTGCTGCTTCCCTTGAGGAAGATGAATCGGTTCAGCTGGCTGATCTGCAGAAATTACCTCCTTCACCCTCAGACTCAGTTCTCCATTGGATCAACCAGATGAATCAACTCACACTGCAGCAACATCAACAGATGCAGGACAAGGAGGCAAGGGGACAGCCAGAGTCACCCATTAGACCAGCTTGGCTGTAATACAGAAATACTCCTTCAATAAGAGTTTGGTGAAGATCAAACGTAACAGTTAGTGAAAAGCTACCAACTTCCTTCATTAGGAGCCTTTTACCAGAGAGACCGGCAGGTTTCCTTCTGCTTTACCTTCCATGTATCCTGCTTCTAAAACAATACAGCAAGGTATCTGTGAGAGTATTTGTAAATATCAAGGCAGGGACAAGATCATGGCATAAGCAACTACTACTGTGCTACACCATCCTGTGCTTGGAGGCACTGTCCTCTTTTTGTGCTGTGTAGGTGCATTTTCCCCCCGTGATTTATTAATGGCTTGCTTCAGTGAGAGAGTTTGCAGAGGGCTGAACCACTGAGGTGTGAATGAAGAGCAGCATGAATGATGTGAGTCAGAGACCTTCCCTCAGAATTGACTTTATTATGCAAACCTTTTTTTTTTTTTTTTACAAGGACAACCAAAAAAGTGTTTTCAAGAGGCACAGAAGGCATCTTGCAGGAGGGCAGGGATCAGCTTGCCTTGGCTTTCGCAGTTGAGGACTATCCTGGCTGGAGAGGGAGCAGGTTGGCAGGCCGACCTTCTCTTGAGCCTTTCCAGAATGAGACGAAATTTTACAAAGACACCATCCATTCCGCAAATGTCTCATCCTTTGCTGGAGAAGTCTGGCCTCACCTCCTTTGCCTCCTGCCTTGATCAGGCTGCGGTATCAACTCTCCCCGCCTCAGCACTTGAGTCTGAGCCTCTTTCCAACTTCCTCAGCACACCTTGGAGCAACAAACTTGGCCGCAGATCTCACTGTCAGGGTTTTCCATCCCTGCAGATACCAGTCACCCTGCTTTGCCGTGATGAACTGGCCACTACGGTGGGAAATAAAAAGACACACAGGCAGGCAGGTATCATGAGCAATGTCCGAACTGAAGGCATGCTGCGATGGAGCTGTGTGCCTCTCCCCACATCCAATTTCTCTCAGGGACCTAGAAATGGCAGAAGAGCAGAAACTAAGTCACTGCTCCCTCCCCTCTTTTACACGGAAAGTGCAAAGAGCTCCCACGTGCCTGGGGACCAGAGCAGGAAAACCAATGGCCTTCAGGAAACAAGAGCCTCTCTCATCTCCAGCCTGGATCCCCAACTGACAGGAAGAGCAGATGGCTGAGCAGGTATTGTCCCCAAACCGCAGGGCAGAGGGGACTTCCCAAGGCCCAGCAGCCTCAGTACTGCCCCTTGTGCCTCTCCAAGTCTCCCCACACCAGCTGGAGAACCGGTGCTCAGGAAAGATCAGAGCTTTAGGCAGGGGGAGCAGGAGCGAGGGCTGGGTTCACTGCATCCCTGCCGGGTTTCCTGAGGTGCTGCTGGCCCCTGGTGGCAGGCAGGCTTGGCCACACCGCTACCCCACAGCTCTGCTGCCCGGCACGTGGGGACACCCCCGGGGCTGCTCCTCTGCAGAATGGCATGCGGCTGTGTCTGTGGAGGGACAGGCAGGGCTGCACGCTGTCAGAGAGCGCATGATGGTGAACATGCTGACCACCACATCCCCCTCCTCCACGTCAGGGTCACCACGAAGGGGACTGCTTGGCAGGGGACACTGCTACCGCAGGGGACACTGCTACCGCAGGGGACACCTCCCACAACCAGTAAGGGCTGGTGAGCCAGCACCTGAGCTCTGGGAGGGAGAAAAGGCAGCAGTGGAGGAAGGCAGGGACCCAGCTGGGTACCCTCCTCATTAACAGAAGATTAAAACTGCCTTTTAAAAATACTGCCTGAAGATCTCTGTTCCCTCCCCCACCTAGCACAGCACAGATAATGAAAGAAGGCATACCTGTCATCCCTGCAGTCCTCCTCCTGCCCAGCGTGGCTGCTGCCTCCACCTTCATAGCTGGCTCCAGCAACACCCCGAGCAAATCCCAAGATCCCAGCCAGATCTCTACATCTCCCCGTTCACAACTGCTGTCCTCCTTGAGCTCCCATCACATCGCTGCATGCAGCCTCCGTGCAGGCTGCCCAGAAGAGCGAGGAGGGAGGGTTGAGTCCAGCTCTTTACAGACTACACACCATCCTCCACCCTGCACCCTCGCCAGTCTCAGCCCAGCTTTAGCTGCTGGCCCCGAGCAGCCCCATCTGCCAGGCACTCCTTCAGACGCCAAGATGCAGCAAGCTCCCCGCAGGGCCGAGTTAGGCAGCTGCCCACCCACTGGGAACAGACAGCCCCAGTGCCACCAGCCACACAGGCTATAAGGCAGTGTGGCCCCCAGGATGGGCAGCTCGTGGGATGCCAGTCATRGGCCATGAGGAGCACCGTTGCTAGGAGATGTCAGCGCAGACCGGCAACCCCTGCAGAGGGGCCAGTCAGTCCAAAGAGCCTCAGGGAGGCCTGCCTTGCACAGCAAGCATCATGCAAATAAAGAAATGCTGCAGCGTACAGGGAGTCCCAGAGAGGTCAGCCCTTCAGCACCTCCTCTCGACTCCCACTTTGCACAGGGGAGAGAGAAGCACAAGTCAGGCCGGACCTCAGACCTCATCCAGGGATAACAGCCAAYGGCATCTGCTCCCCACAGAGAGTAACACCCCTCCAAAAGCACAGGCACCCCTTCCTTGAGAGGTGGCTGCCAAACAACCCCCTTCTCTCCTCCAGCACCACCGCCACCTCTTCGTCTTGACTGGGGAACACTTACTTGCCATGCTGCCTCACTCGGCTACGGGGGGCTCCTGCCTACCTGCAGGGAAGAAAACAGGAGAGTCACTAACAGCTTAAATTTCACCCCCTTAAACCCAAGACCTCCATCACCCAGGGTCAGATTCATGCAGAAAGCGGGATGCTGTCTGGTGGACCCACGACAGTTCCCAGCCAAGCAGTGCCTCTTCAGAGAGCCAAGGACTCACGCTGCCTCCCCACTCATCACATGGCTGGAGGGACTGGAGGGGCTCACGGCACCCTCAGCTCTGAGAGCCTGGGGCAGGTCTCTGCCGCACTTGTGCTGCACCAGCCCAGGGAGGGCCAGGGCCCTGCCCAAGAAGCCCAGAAGGCTGCAGACAAGCAAAGTAGGAAGGGAAGAACTGGATGGAGAGTTCCCATATCTCATCAGCAGACAAGATGACCTGCGTGTCAGAAGCTGCTGGGAGCAGTCTGGTGCTCTTCCCTTCCACAAGAGATTGATGGATACAGGTAAAGCAGTCATCCTGTTTTAAATCAACTTCACAGCCGTGCCAGTTCTCACTTCTGCAACTCCTACCCACAACCCACAATAAACAGGGCCATACTGTTTCCTCCACTGCCACAAAGCTGACTACACAGCAGGAAAGAAAAGGATATGCATCTCCTAACGGTTGTTGGGCCAAGCTAAGGGCAGCAGCAAGAGTGACAGAGCTCCCTGCACACCCAGGACAACAGCTCGCCAGCTGGAAAAGCACCTTTTGTACTTCAAAAGCAAAACTAAACTAAACAAAACCCCACAAGAGTGAAACAAAATCCTACAGAAGCAGAGTATACCCCTCTCTGCTCGCAGGAGGAGTTTCACTCACTTGTTTTTCACRCTTTGTCTTTTCCCTGTGCCCGATGCCCCACCAATCAGGCTATCCTGGGCAAACTCATCTCCTCTCGCCTTGTGTGACACCTTGCTGTGGCAAAGCCACAACTCTGCCAGGAGACAGAGGGGAGAGGACTAACCAGCTCCTACAGGGATTTATTGCGGATGAAGGAGCAAACATGGTTAGAAACAGCAGGAAATAAACCATGTGCTGATCTTCGGTCCAGGACTTCAGGTATTCAGTTATCCCAAAAGTACTTGAATCTGCCTAGCTGGAGCGAGGTCAGGGACAGCACAGGGCCGTTCACGGCATCAGTGGGGCTAGAAACGCATTTCTCATTTCATGTAAAAGGCAGGCATCCAGACACACAGAAGGGCTGATGCACACCACCACAGCAGGCACTACCACCCCTCACCAACAGCCACCTTCTCAGTAAATCTAGCACCTCTCCCTGCCAACAACAGGTTTCCTGTGGTTTCTGAGGTTCCTTCACCAAAAGTGGCAAGAAGCCAAGCAAGCCTGGAGCTGTCTCCAGAGGCAGAAAGCAGCTTCTTTCCAACAGTTTGCGAAACTCAGATTGCAAACCTCAGTCTGGAGTTTAAGCAGGAGCAAGGGAAAGCAGCAGAGCACCGGAATTACACAGGAGGGGTCTGCCACCTCCTGCACCCTACAGCCCACACCAGGAGGCCTTTTCTCGAGAAATTGCACACCCAATCCCGCTTCTTTGAGCCGTCCTGGGGGATGCGAGAGCAGCTGAGAGGCCCCCAGATCCATGTAYTCCCTCACAGGCTGCATCAGCCCTGAGCAGGAACCACCTGACCTGCTTTTGTTGTCATCAGTTTTTATGAAAAGACCCAAACCCACAGGATAAAAGAATGCACAGCATGGAAAACTTGCCACAGTTTCCACACAAAACCTCTGTATCGCTTGTTGTTACAGGCATTCTCCCCCTTTGATAGACAGGAGAACAGAGACGCAGAAATAAGGATATTCAAGACCAGATTTGTCAGAACCCCCAGGTCTATAACCCATGTCATACATCGGGCAACACATTTAATGCATCAGGAAGATTTTATCTTTAACTTTTTTCCAAGTGTCTGTGCCAGTGCATCCAGTGTCAGAGCTCAGAGATGGTTTATTCCAGTGCAACAATAAGCCAGGTGTACGCAAGCCTACAAGCATGAGCGATACCTCTGAGAAAGGCAGACATCCCAGACGCTTATTTTTATTTCCACGCGCAAATTCCTAACCACCTCCCCCAGCTCCAATGAGCAGGAAAAGCCGGACCACCACACGCACTGATGCCAAGGCAAGCAGCATCCCTGCTGCCTCCGCACAGCCACGCAAGCCAAGAGAAGCCTGAAGCTGGAGACTGACCTAGCAGACGCCCACTCAGTCCCGGTCCCCCCCTCCGGCTTCCCAACACACGTTCGCCTCCTCTATAAATACCCCATCGATAGGAGGTTGCTAAGGCAACCATGAGGAGGCGCGAGGGATGCAGCCGTGAGAGTGAGGATGCTGCAGTCGCACATTTGTGTCTCCCCCGGGCTCCCCCCATCTCCGCCCCCGCTCCTGTCACCGATGCCAAAGGAGGAAATCGTGCTGGTAAAATATGGTGCGCACGCGGTGCCGGCCCCCTGCAGACCTCAAGCGGGCGTGGTGGGCACACTGGGAGGCGGCACCTCCTCGCCAGGCTGGGGGGCACAGGTACAGGTCGGGGGGGGATCCAATGACACCAGTGATGTGCCACGGCACGCAGGGAGGCTGCCGGCTCTCCTGGCATCACGTAGCCGCAGCTGCCAGCCGCTCAGCAGGATCCTAGCAATATTTGGGGTTTTCCGTGCCAAGATCCACAGCGAGGAGAAGAGGCTGCACCGGCTCCGCTTGCCAGGGACCGCGGGGTCCCCGTGGGGTGCCAGGATGCCTCGCCCTCCCAAAACAGCCGTCGGATCCCATCCGACCCCACGCGGCTGGTCCTCGCACTGCCCCCAGCCAGCCTCTGCCCCGGCCCCTGGCCCCTCCATCCCAGCACTAGCCCTGCCTTCCCCAAACCCAGCTCCAAATTATTTCCATCGCCCTCAGCTTCTAGCATCACCCCACAGCAGGGTCCCCCCCACCTCACCTGCCCCATCAGCCCAAATGTGAACTTGGCTTTCTAGTCCCAGGCGAACCCCACCACCGCACCCCCAGCCCCACTGTCGCCACATTCCCCTGCACCACCGACACACCCCACCGACACACCCCACCTCCGCAGCTCTTCTCTTCCCCAAACGCCCAGAACCTCCTTGCCAGCTTCACGACCCCCGACTCCCACCTCCCCGGCCCCAGTCCCTTCCCTCCCGCCCGAGCACCCCATAACCGGCCCCACAGCTCCGGCCCCCCCGCCCCATGACCCTGCCTGCCGCCCCGCGGCGCCCCTCGCCCCACAACCCTCCCCACGGCTCCTACCTCCCTCGCCCCATACCCCCCAGCAGCGCCGCCCCGCCCGTACCTCATGGCCGCCTCGCGCCCCGCCGCAGCCGCTCCCTCCCGCCGACGGGGAGGGGAGGGGAAGGCCCCGCCCCCTCCCCGCCTCCTCCCGCTCCGGCACCGCCTCTCGGCCAATCGAGCCCCCCGCAGCCAGCGCGCACCGCCTACCTCCTCCCGCGGCTGCAATAGGAAAGCGGAGCGGGGCGAGTGGGTGGGGCTACACGCTCCTCCCCCAACCCGGGAGAGACTGGTAGCCAATGAGAGAGGGCTACGGCTGCCGGGAGGTGCCGCAGTGGCTGCTGGGAGTCGTAGTCCCCCGCCCGTTGCTGCGCGGCGCTGCGAGCCGCGGGCGGCGCTGCAGGGCCGGGCCGGCGGGCGCGCGGTCACCGCCGGAGCCCGGGCGCGGTGGGCGCGGCCCTGCGGCCACTGCGAGGGCCTGGGGCCGGGCCGCGCCACCGCTGAGGGCTGGTGACCCCGGGCGGTGGGGTCTGTGCCCGCTGCCTGCCCACATGCTGCCTGCGGGGCAGGCATCTGCCTGCGCCTCCTTGGTGCCGCCAGGCCTGCCCTCGCCTGCTGCACCCCGCCCTCACAGCCGCCTGCCAGGGCTGCCTGCCAGCGGCGGGGGACCTGCCGCCATGTCCCCTGCCTCCTCCTCCTCCTCCTCCTCCTCTTCTTCCTCCTCTTCCTCCTCCTCCTCCTCGCTGCCCGAGTCCTCGTAGAGGCAGAGGGTGGCCTGTACCGGGAAGTTCTCCAGCAGCTTCTCCCCCACGCCATACAGATAGTCAAAGGACTTGGACTTGGGCCAGAGGAGCCTGCGTGGGGAGACCCGGGGTGAGAGCCCCCACCTGCCTGCTGCCCTCGGGCCCAGCCAGGGCACCCGGCAGCAGGGGACGTACCTGACTGGGTGGTAGAAAAATGCCAGCATTTTGTCAGAGCTGCCATCCCGCGTCGCCTCCTGAGTCCAAGCCTGAGGAGACACAGTCGGGGTGGGACCTGCCCTGGGGCTCCYGCTGCCCCCTCCTCCTGGCATGGCGGCAGCGGGGCACACAGGGGCCCCAGCTGGGAGCGAGGGCAGGGACCTTTCTCTCCTGTTGGTGGGGGTGACGCCCCACAGACCTGGCAGACCCTTGCAGGGTCAGCCTGCCCTGAAGCCGGCTTCTCCCCACTCCTCTGCCCCTGGGTTTAGGTCCTCATGCCACCGCAAAAGAAGCTGGCATCTGCCCCCCTCCCCAGTGGGCTTTGTGCCAGCGTAATCTCCCCCCCGTGCTCAAAAGCTCATGCCCAGGCATCCTGCTAACCCCCTGAGGAATGCCCGCCGGGCCTGGGAACAGGCAGCCCTTTCAGGCCCCTGCAGCATGGCTGTGCTGCCCATGGCTGCACGGGGGGGTCTGCCTGGCCCTGCCCCGGCAAGGCTGCATGGCTTGTGGGGCAGAGGGGTGATGCACCAGGGGAGGTGGGCACAGTGCTGCCGTGCAACAGTGCCGGGGSTGAAGGAGTCTGGGGCGAGAGGCTGGTTTTCTGCCAAATAGGGACCCCAACCCTCCCAGCGGGAAACTGGGGGGAACCCAGCAGGGAGTGTATAACTCACAGTGTCTGTCTGCTCCCTCCGCCGCCCGGTTACCTCCTCTGCTCGGGGCAGCCATGGTCTCCAGAGAGGCAGGGATCTAGGTGCGGAGAGCAGGTAGTGCGATGGCTGCCCACCCTGGCCCACTCCCCCCTTGCCTTGCTCCCCCCCACCACAGCCACGCACCCCCAGCCCCACAGTCTCACACGCCTGGCTCAGCCCCTGCCTGGGTGAGTGGCTGGGGTGCCGGGCACATGCGGGTGCACTCGTACCACCTCGGCCTCAGTGCTCCTCGCCCTGCTCCAGCCCCCTCAGCACCCCTGGGAGCCCCCAGCATTGCTCCCCAGGCTCTTGCACTCTCTCTCCCACCCACAGCCACCAGGATCAGAGGGGTCCCCATCAGAGCAGGAGCACAGCATTCACCCGAATCCAGCTGGAGCCTTCCGCATCCCACCTCCCACACACCCCCTGCCTTCCCCAGTCCCTCCAGGCTGCGCAGCAGCCAGGTACCTTTCCCCTTGCTCCAGCCCCAGGGCTRGGCGAGCACTGGCCACAGGCACCCGGAGCCCGTGGGGAGGCAGGCAACAGGCAGCAGCTTCCATGGTGGCAGGCAACAGTGTCCCCTCTGATGCTGCAGGCCCTTGGCGAGGACACCTTTATAGCTCTGCCCCGGCCGGTGACTCAGAAATTCTTCAGGGCAGGGGCAAGGGCAGGGGAGTGAGGGAGAAGGGGTGCGGGGACAGCGGTCCCTGGGGTGTGAAATTTGTCCCAGTTGTGTAAACAGAGGGTCAGGGAGAGGCTGGGGGCGGAGGGGCTGCAATCTCTGGTGGAAAAGCAAAACACAGAAGGGAAAAGTTAGACACCATTTGTGAGAAAATCCCCAGGGGGGAASAGGGGAGGGCAGAGGCAATTAACAAGGATGATTAAGTGCTCTTTGTAGCCATTTGCATAAGGGGGGGATGTAGGGGGGAGATGGGGAGTGCTGGGACAGTATGATGGGCATGGGATGGGGATAGTGCAATGGCCATGTGATGGGACAGCCTGATGGGCATGCCATGGGGACAGTGTGGTGGGCTTGTGATGGGGACAGCACAGTGGGCATGATGAGGACCACGTGATGGGCATGCCATGGCGACAGGGTGATGGGCTTGTGATGGGGACAGCACAGTGGGCATGATGAGGACCACGTGATGGGCATGCCATGGCGACAGGGTGATGGGCATGATGAGGACAGCATGATGGGCATGTGATGGGGACAGTGTGATGGGCTGCAGTGTTGGCAAGCACAGAGCAACMAGGATGCTCAAGAGAGGACAGGGAGGGAAGACGGATGGCAGGGGTGGACCCCAGGCGCAGGCAGGGCAATGGTCCTGCTCAGGCATCCATGGCCCCTGCTCGGATCACCCCGGGGAGCTGCCAGGCTCCGTTCCCGCACTGCCAGCACAGTGGGGAGAGCACACGCTTGCCCATGCTCCCTGCCCTTTCCTTTGGCTTTTTGAGATGTGGACCATACCAGGAGGTACAGAAAAGTTTCTTGATACGAGGGTGCAAGGCTTGCCCCCTCCCCCACCCAGCACTGCCACACGTCTCATCCCTGCTTGCTGCTCCTGCCCAAGCGCTCGAGGTGAGGTGCCACTGGCAGACAGGTCACCTCCCGCTCCCAGGAGGGTTTCAATTTGGGACAAGGAAAGAAAATAGCAAATGGTCCCTGCTGTAGCTCTGCTATCAGCATCCAAACACCCCTGTCCAAACGCTGGCCAGACCCTGCTCAGCTCTGAGCACAATTTGTCACCAGGGGCCCTCCCTGCCCCTCTCCATCTGCGGCAGCCGGCAAGCGGGAGGGGGCACGGGGCCAGCGCAGCCCTCATTACCGTCYCCATTTGCTCCTCATTTGGGCCAGGAGTCTTACAACAACAAACCCTGCGGAGGACAAGCAGGGCCAGGAGGAGCGAACCGAAAGCCCGAGCTCACCCTGCAGGCACGGGGAGTTCAACCTGCTGGCATTTCACTGCCCCTCCAACCCCAGCAGGGGTGACGCAGCCCGAAGCGGACACATGGACGGTGGCACACAGTCACCCGCCAGCCACCAAGGCTGGCCAGAAAGGTGACAGCAAGTCACAGACCTGAGCCACTTAGGCAAACCTACCCTGATAATTAATAGACAACAAGCAAAACGAGGCATCCCAGCTCCCCAATCCTTCCCGATGCTGAAAGGGTTTAATTCTGATCTGCAATAAGCCCCTGATCCAGGCTGAGATTTGCAGGTGGATTTTGCAAAGCTGTAGCTAAACAATTCGCAGCCCCTGATCCCCCGGGCCAGGACCCTGGCCGCTCACTCTGCCCCGACCAACCACCTCCAGTCCTGGGTGACCACCAGCTGCGGCCACCCTCAGTCCCACACCGTGTCTCCAGCCACCTCCGTAAGTACCGCAGAGCTCYGTCATGACCCTCCTGTGCCTTTTTGCCTGCACCCCAAGCACCCTAGGTGTTTCTTTTGCAGCAACACCCCTGAGACGGAGCGGAGGTCTTGGTTAGCGCACAGGAAAGGAGACAGAAAATTGGGAAACTTTGGTACGAAGCATTTGAGGTACCGGCAGGGGAACAGGGAGAGGAGCAGAGGCACTGGGCGGTGGCGGCACTCTCAGCCGGGAGCGTTCCCAGGGCAAGAGGCCGCCAGCCGCAGTGTCGGTGCGGTGTGGTGTGGGCTCAGTCCGGTTTCGCAAGATGCCGTGGGAGGAGAAATTTTGAAACAAAGCAGAGGGAAAACAAACCACCCCACTCCAGCGCCTCTGTCAAATGCCCCYGCCCATGCCCAGGGCTGTGGGCTGGAGATGGCACCAGCAGAAAACCCCCCACTGATGGCAGTAAGCACAAGCTGCACCCCAGTGTGTTCACCCCACCGAGGTATGGGTCACCCCGCTCAGCCGGGGCACTCCGGGGACGCATCCCCGCGGCGCTGCCAGCATGCTTTGCCCTGATGTAATTCTGCCCTCCATGGACCTCCGGGCTCTCCTGGGGACGCAGGCATCACTGTCACATGCATCCCTCTCCATTGTTGTCCCCAGCGGCATGGAAAGGCYGATAGCCATGGTTCCATCTCAGGTGGGCGCATCCCAGTGTCCCGTCGGAGCCTCAGCAGCTCAGGGTTGGTGGTRGGTGGCTGCAGATGCCTTGGGTGAGCCCCACGCAGATGGGAACGAGGCGCAATCCCTCTTCCTCAGCTGGGGGAGCTTCAGGGCCACCACCTGAAATCGCCTCCGGCAGGTTCCAAATAACATGGCACAGCTGTAGCTTTTTGGCTTCCTTGGCTTGGGACATCACAGAAGGCAAGGGACCCCCAGGAAGGCAGCGGGCACTTTCCCCCCGCCAGCGGCTGACTCTCCATCCCTGCCCGCGGCCCGGCACAAGGGAGGGCTTTGGCGTCCTTCCCGGGCAGCGCTGCTCTGCCTCTGAAGTCTGGCTGGGGAGATAGCRGAGGTGAAAGGGCGCTTGGCGCTCCTCCACCAGCTTGGGTCAATCGTTAATCGGGGAGGGATTGCTTTCCACTTTTGCAGGTAACCTCTCCTCCCCCCAGCTCCCACCCACGCACCGGTGCCCACACAAAACCAGCACCCCCGGGAGTGGGGTGGAGCTGCAGYGCAGCAAGCGGAGCCGCTGGCAGGGCCATGGGAAGGTAAGCGTGCGGGAGCGAGCCGCCGGCGAGCCGGGCAAGAAGCCGCGAGCCCCGGGGAGGTGAGAGCCAGCCCCCACCATGGTCTCCATGGGGCTCCAGCTGCTGGGCTATGCCGTGGCCTTCCTGGGCTACATCGGCACACTGACGACCACGCTGCTGCCCAGCTGGAAGACCAGCTCCTACATCGGCTCCAGCATCGTGACGGCCGTGAGCTTCACCAAGGGGCTGTGGATGGAGTGCGCCACATACAGCACAGGCATCACCCAGTGTGACATCTACAGCTCCCTGCTCAACCTGCCCGCTGACGTCCAGGCAGCCCAAGCCCTGATGGTGAGCTCCTGCGCCGTCTCCTCCCTCGCCTGCCTCCTCACCGTCGTGGGCATGAGGTGCACCGTCTTCAGCCAGGGCTCACCAGGCAAGGACCGGGTGGCGGTGGCGGGCGGCGCAGTCTTCATCCTCGGGGGGCTGCTCTGCTTCATCCCACTGGTGTGGAACATCCATGTAGTGCTGCGGGATTTCCGCAACCCCATCCTCCCCGACAGCATGAAGTTTGAGCTCGGGGAGGCGCTTTACTTAGGCATCATCTCCTCCCTCCTCTCCCTCGTTGGTGGCTTCATCCTCTGCACCTCCTGCCCTGCCCGGGACCCAACGGCCGCCTACACAAGCACCTACCAGCCCCGGCTGCTGGCAGGCAAGAGCCCCCGGCCCTCCGTCAGCCAGACACAGAAGACCAAGAGCGAGCTCAACTCCTACAACCTGACAGGATACGTGTAGTGGCTACGGGTGGGAACCAGGCTGGCACCTCTCCTGGCTTCCCAAAGCATCTGGGCTGTCACCGAGGGAGCGCGGTAAAAGGAGAAGACACGGTGGCATCTCCCATGCTCAGCCCTCTCGCTCACAGGCTTGGTGGGGTTTGACCCCGCTGCCTCCCCAGGGATCTCGAGAGCCTTGCAACTGCTCGGAGATCCCAGCTGGTGATTTACATCAGTGAAGGACCCCGAATCCGGCTTCTGTTCCCTGCTCCGTGCTGCCAGCCTGCAGGCAGCCCCTGGCACAGTGGGACCCCAGCCTGTAGCACCAGCAAGCCTGCCTGAATGGGGGTGGGTGGGCTTGTGCCCCCAGCGACCAGCCCCCTGGCCACAGACGCATCACAGGGGGGTCAGGGCATCTGCACGGGTCCGGAGTCACCACTGGGGGGGTTGAGTGCTGGTTGCAAACTGATGTCGCAATAAATCTGTGTTTCTAGCCAGGCTGTGGCTGAGCTTTCCTCTGGCACYGAGGGGCCCTGGCAGCTCCCCCAGCAGGGTGGGCTGTGGTGGGGGCCGCGCTCACCTGCCTGGCGGGTCCATAGTGCAGAGGGCACAGCCGGCCCTTGCTCTGGCCTGTCCTGCCCCCATCCCGGGGCTTTGCCACCCAGGAGCCCAGGTGGGTGGGAGCGCTGTCTGGGCAGGGGGAGGGAGGGTCACTCGCCTGCATGGTTTGTCCCTGGACACCACGCTGGGAGGTTGCCATGTGCCACCACTGTGAGGGTGCCAGCGAGGGCAAGCGTGGCTCCCCGGGGACTAACAGCAGGCAATGCCCCCCTCCAGCCCTGCTTGCTTTAAGGGTGCAGGTATCACTGGGACTGCGGTGCCCACAGGGATTCGCTGCTCCTGGGTGCATGTGGCACGTCAAGGTCCCCAGGCAGTGGGGAGAGCCCCAGCATCACTGCATCTCCATCCCAGGATGCTGTGAGCACTGGCACCCAGGAGGCAACACAGTCCCGAGCACCCGAGGCAGCCGCTGGCCACAGCAGAGGCTGAGCACCCCAACACAGTTGCAGGGGGGTCTTGCAGGTGGGTCCCTGAGCCCGGGGGTCCTTGCAGGGGCTGTTTTGGGAGGAAAACCAGTGAGACATCGGTCAGCCACAAGGGATGGGCAGGCAGGGGCCAAGACTGCTCCACGTGACCCTTTGGCAGCAGCGGGATGCGCTGCATGGTTGCAGCCCTGCACAGTAGCAGCAGCATGACAGCTTGCACAGGCTGCCAGTGGCACCAGCGGATGCTGGGCACGTGCCAGGGCACGGCAGGAGGAGAGGAGGTGCAGGCAGCCCAGTCCCGCAGCCCACTGAGGAGCAAGTACATTTTAACCACCGTGCCCCCTCTGATGTCCCACTGCCGGAGGCGCGATAACCCCTGCACTGCTATGGCACAGCACAGGGCTGCCTGGGGACCCTCTTACCCTGGCTCCTTGTCCCCCAGGGAGCAGGAAGCTTTGGTCTACCTGCCTGCCTCTCATAAAGCAATTTAGATTAGGCCCCAGAGAGGAGGGCAACATGTTCCCTGCTCAGACGTCACCACCATTATCCTTACACCAGTGAAATGATGTTTGCCATGGGGTTAACACGCTCCTGATAACGGTGAATCACACTTTCTCCCCTCCTCACCGAGCAAGGAGCCACCCGGGGACCCATCCCCAGGGTGACACTCGCTGAGGGGATCAGGGTGGATTTAAAGGCAAAGGCCAGTCACCCCCTTTCCACGGCCAAGGGACGAAGCGCTGCCTCAGCCCCAGGCTAGCTGAGTTACTTATTGCTGCCCTGGGGAAAAAGAGAGCCCTGGGTGCAGAGGATGGAATGCGTGCAAGGGGCTTAGCCTGCCAGCTGCAGCCCCCCAGGAGATGCTGTGAGTTCACTTAAGTCCTTCAGCTGTAAATGTTTTGTTTCTGGGCAGCTGATGCAGAGAGGAGGCGAGAAAATAGTTGGTACGAGAGGTCRTGCCTCCGAAGAGGAAGAATTCCTGGGCACTGCATCCTCGCCCCTCACCTCCCACCCCGGGCTGCGGGGCCAGACAGCGCTGCCTGTGTCTGTGGGCAGGGGCTCCGCTAATGAAACAAAGGGGCATTTGAAATGCTCGATTCAGAGTTTGATTGCTGCTGGGTTTATTAACACTTTAATTCAAGCAGCAGAAGGGAAGATTTCTGGTTTTAGAGGAGTCAGCTTTTGCATGGCTTCCCGCCGCAGGAGAGAGGCAGCCAGCACAGGCAAGGGCAGGCAGAGTGAGGAGCTCAGGTACAGAAACACCCATGGTTTGGACAGACAAGCGCAGGGCAGAGGCACTGCAAGGGGCCCGAACATCCCCAACAGCCCCTCAGGTTTCTTTCTCACCTGTGCAATGCCAGACTCCTGTTCCGTGGGTGCAGCACACCAGATTCAGCTGCAGCACAGCAGGAGAGGAGCTGACGACGAGCATCACACTAAAAAGGGGGTGAGCCTTTCCCCAGCCCCCCATGCCTCCGGCCCTGCTAAGGGCGAGCCCCTGCGTTAAGCATGGGTGAGCTCAGGGAAGGGAAGGTTTCTCCTCTCCAGCTTTCCTGGCCTTTAACTTGAATGCACTCAAAGATGTGAAACTTGGCTACAGGGCAAGGCAGGTTGAAAAGGATTTTCCACTTCTTTACCAGCAGGAGCAGCGGACAGGGAAGGGAAGGACACCGAGTGCACAAATGCGGTGGCGGTGGTTATCTCTGCCTCGCGCAATAGCCATGTTCCCCATTATCGATAAGCCGGGTCCTCGAGGGCAGGCTGGATGTGGCCCAGCCAGGGCCAGAGAGGACGGGAGCCCAGACTGCCCTTGGAGCCAGCTCCACTGACGGCGAGCGTGAGCGAAGCGATGGAGCTGAGCCAGCCAGCACGGTGCAGAACCAGCCCCTCGGGTTGCCTCTTGCCCCTCACCAGCTCAGCGGGAAAAGCTGAGGGTGCTCTGCGTTTTCCCGCAGGAAAGCCATGGAGGAGCATGGCCCCAGCTCARGACAGGAGCAGGATGCGAGGGGGACAGGCAGCCAGGGGGAAAGCAGAGGAGGGGTGGGAAGAGGGCTGGGTGGGGAACGGCTCCCTCCTCCAAGCTCCTGGGCTGGAGCCCTCACCTCACAGGATGGCATGGTGGAGCAGGGAGACTTGCAGCCCCTCGCTGGAGGGCCAGGCTGCGATGACTAATCCCCCGTCATAAGGAAGAGAGTCCTTCCCCTCTCTTCTTCTTGCTCTGGATGGTGCCTCAGATGAAGAAAGGGGGCAATAAAATACTAACATGCCCTTATCTTCAAAAGCAATAGAGGCACTATAAACGCCCAGCACACCTAAACCCACAGCCGCACCTGGGCCAGGAGCTGCAACCTCATCGGATGATCGTGAGAAACATGCAAAAAGTCCCGACTTCTTCCGAAGAGGGAACGACACATGCTTGTCACCAAGGCCTTTGCAGCTAGCCCTTGCCCACCGGGCACCCCCACCCACCGCCCACAGCATCCCTGGCAATGCCCTTGCCAAAGCACCCTCCTGCTTCCCTGGCCCAGCAGCGCCCGGCCGCTGCCCCATGCAAGCGAAGCCTCTTCTCATGCAGAGCACTGGGTAGGGATGCCTGGGGGGCAAAAGGGCACAGGTTTGTCCCAGACCTGGCCAGATCCCATGCCTCCTGCTCCCTGGAGCCCTCCAGGCAAGCAGACCTTAGCGCCTTCTGGCATCCCCAACCTGCTTCTCCTTCCTGCCTAACACAGCTAATCTGAAGCAGCAGCAAATAATCCATGCAAGCTCTCTGAGGAGTATCAGGCCAGGTGCTGGGAGAGCCCGTCTCTGCCCGCAGCCCCCGGGAAGTGCTCAGATAGGGGGGGCAGGAGGGGGAAGAAAATTCAGGCCAAGTTCCTGATGGGCTGAGGCACTTGGAAAGGGCCTCCACATTCCTCCACCCTCCTCCCAGCCGCGGCACACTCCAGCTGACTCCCGCGCCRTGCCGGAGCCTCCTGGCCCCTCAGCGAGCCAGGGCTGGCGTGGAAGAGGACAAGCTCTTCCTACCCATGGCGTTACAGCAGCCTTTTCAGGAGCAGCAGAGGATGCGGTATGGAGAGGGGCACTTCAAATTCTGACTCCCAGGCTGGGCTAAGCAACAGCTCAAGCCATGGACTATGCTGGTGGGAATGGGAGATGCACCCCCCACCCCAGCCATGCCCCAGGCCCCACCTGATGTCCCTGCTGGTGGTCACACTCTAGCCCCAGAAACAGCCTCATGGTTTCACCTCAGGGCATCTATGATGCTCGGCTGGCAATTGCACTCACACTTTACCTCCAAAGGCTTCCTGCCCTCCCGAAGCCTTGGGGATGGCCGCATCTGGAGTCACACAGCCGGGACACTGCCATGAGACCGTTGGTGCCTGGGTCTTCTGGTTTTAATGGGAGACATTGCAATGGAGATGAAGGGTAGCTCCTTTTCGGAAAACACCTTCAGTCGGAGGAAAAGCCTGTCCACAAACTCATGGCTTTCCATAGCCTCCTGGAAGAGACCTGTTTAAAGGCGCTTTAAAGGATCTTTTGGTCTTGAAAGAAAGATATGAGGGAAACAGAGCAGAATGAACTCCATGGCACCGCAGGGGACAGAAACCTTTGGGTGCACCAGAGGAGATTGCTAGAAAGCACCTTCCTGGCTGGGTTTGAACAACAGCTCAGAAATCTATCAGGAGAGTTATAAGAAGTGTTTATCTCGGAAAACCATGATACCCATGAAGAGAATACAGAGGTTTGATCTTCCAGGCATTACATTAACATCACAATCAGATTTCTCCGTAATTTGAGTCTAATCTACGCTAGAGGAGCTTCAGGTTAGCGATCTCAGCAAACCTAGCATACATGCAACCTGTAGCAGTGAGAGCAGGCTTTATCAGTAGAACCTACACCAATTCAGTGAGCAAAATAAGCTTTATCAGCAAGACACACTTTTATAGTGGTGTAAACATAAGCTCTTCCAGGGATTTAACAGAAATATCTGTGAAAACAGACTCCATCTCTAGCCAAAATCTGCCCTGGAGAACTGGCCTAGAGAATTGAAAAGAAATTGTCCTGCACCCTCGGCAGCTCCACTGCTGATTGATGGTTAAACAGCACCGCACTGCACAGAAGAGTTGAAGACCAGAGGATCACAAACACCTTTATATGGGCAAACTGAGCTGCAACCACATTAGCCAGTCCCCAGAGTCATCCCAAGCAATCCAGCCTACCAGCCTGTCGTCTCCATGCTCGGGGTACACTTGAGGGCACCAGCATTTCAGCAGCTGCTAACCTAGGTTCATACCTAGAAGATGCTCAAACCCCAGACACAGCTGAGCCCCTCCAAGCTCTCTGCTGTGCGCTGCGAGTCTGGAAGAAACAAGAAGTCACCCCATAAGCAGAGAAACCAGGGAGGCTTCACCAGCTCTGGGGTTGCCTCTTACCTCTGCTCAGGATTTCAGAGGAAGGGTGTGCTTTGATGAAGCTTTTCCCATATCAGAGAACTAATCTCTCCTCAAGCCAGGTGCCTTTTTTCACAGAACTTACAACACCCTCTATTTCTGGGATGTCCAGCCTGCTAAAAAAGGCTAAAACCAGGACAAGACCCACGTCACAAACAGCGTGATTGCCTTGAACTTGCTTTCATAGAAAAGCTGTCTCTTTAGGTTTCTCGGGTCACTGGAGCAAAGTCCCACACCACCGGCTATACCTGGCAGGTGCTCCCAAGATTGCTCCGACAGATGCATTTTTAGCCCTTTCCTTTTGCGGGGGGTGGGAGCAATTCCAGCCTTCAGTATTTTCCAAGGCATAGAGAAGCCCAGGGAGTCTGCAGGCATTACAGAGCTAAGGGCAGACCGGAGCCATCTCTGGCTCCACGACCGTGATGCTCCCGTGCCCTTTGAGCTATTCCAGTATGCTTTTACAGGCACGAGGGTGCTGCCCTTTGCCTTTGGATTTTCCCCTGGCTGCAGCGAAGGCCAGGCACCGCATCTCGCAGAGTGTGGGTAGGTGAGAAGGCAATTAACCTCTGATCTTCCCCGCGACTGAATGCTTCTTCGTTGGCCTTCTGCTCTTCCCAACCTACCTTTATTTTAATGGTGTTTCCAGATTGCCAACTGGCAGGTCATTTCACCCCAGGTCCGGCCACTGGCCTGTGCAAGGCTGCTCCCTCCATCTCCATGCAGGCAGAGGAGGCACAGGCTGCCAGTGCCCAGGGGAGGCCGGCAGGTAAGAGACAGCAGATGGAAAAAACAATTAGCTCCTTGTTTTCAAGGCAAGGAGAGCAGGTGCTTCGGGACCGGGGGCATTCCTCGGCAAGGGAAAGGACCTCTCTACTGCAAAGCAAAGCCCCTGGAAGGGGAAAGCGGCGCCCAGCACAAAGCCCCCGTAGCTCAGCACCAGGGAGCGAGACGTGAAGAACTGCGGCTGCCACAAGCCTGCTAACACACGTTAAATTTCCACCTCCCCGGGCAGAGCTGGCTACAGGAGACCTGTCCCTGTAGCTGACATCCCAGGGCCTGCTCACAAACAAGGGTCTGGCTGTGAGTTATGGCCTCCTTCCCAAAACCAAAACATCCCCTCTCCCAGATGTGCTAGGGTGACTAGCATCCCACGTAAGCCCCATGGGCTGATTTCTAGCTTGTAAGTCTGCAACTGAAAATAGGTAAGTTTTACCAGACAGGTCACAGGCAGATGCAGCTAATCCACCCAACTTCAGTACTTCTCACTGAGTAAAAGCCTCAGGGGAAAAAAAGGGAATAACTAGGGCAAAACACACTGTAAAGGCAGCCCGGTCTTGTACGAAGAGACAAGTTTATCCTCAGCTGTCCCTGAGCACAACTACCCTTTCCCATGGGAGATCTTTGCAAAGCAGAGGGAGGCTGCCCACAAAATACAGCGCTAAAGCTCCCAGCTCACCGGTGGGATGAAGAAAGCCGCACTGCCCGCGGCAGTGTGAGCCGAGGGGAAACGCAGCACTGCTCTTCCCTGCCTCCTCACACCACCTGCCTGCTCCTGCACACCTCTCATGCAACACTGGAAAGCCAGGGCAGGCCAGGCTGGGTCTCCCCCCTGAGCCTTGCCAGCGCTGCCAGCTACAGCCCCAGGACTTCACGGGCACAGCACGGTACTGACAGGGAGGACGCAGAGAGCTCTGGAAGGAGAAAGCTTTGCCAAACAGCCTTATCTTTGAGATGCTTTTCTGACCTCCTCACCTGCAATAAGTATTTATCTTCACTACACAACTTAATCCCCCCAAACTACTATGGCATCAACCTTCTGGCACGGGCACTGTTGAACAAGCTTTGAAAGATGCAGGAGAGAAGTGCCAAGTTTCAAAACCAGGTACTTTGATACCAGCTTATCTAAGGAAAATTAATAGCTGCACTGTTTGCCAAGTTACATCCATTTAGGAAATGTTCCATCACAGAACCACTTTGTGTGTTATTTCTTTACACTGAGGAAAACAAGTCAGCTCAAGAAATGTCAAAAGACCCACGTATTGCTGTAAGGAGCATATATTTTGCCTTGCTGGTAATGTGAGACACAGAGAAGTGAGAGTATGAAGCCTGCTAACTGTTCACAAGCTGTTAAATGCTTCCGTAGGCTCACAGATCTCTGCCGATTGATGCTTGCATCAAAGCTGCCCTTTGCTCACCACCTCCTCATTCAGCAAAACCCATTCCTATCACCAATGCCTGAGCGTCTGTTTTCTGTACACAACGCAAACACGTTCTCCTTTCCCCGGGTGGCAGGAATTAACCAGGAGGAGCTCTGAGTTGTGCAGGCTCTGCCACGGCTCCCTCCCGGAGACAGGGTCTAGCCCGAGGGCTCCGCACGTGACATTACAAACATCGGGGATGTCTGTGAATACTCTTCTAAAAAAATAAGGTCAAGTAGTATTAGGGATAAAGTTCAGATCCCAGAGCTAGTTATAATGGGATGGAATAAACAAGATGCAAAGAGGAGCAGCAGCAGCAAAGATTACTAGCTCAACACATATGTGCTGTGAAGACCATTGAGATCAAGCCTGAAGGAGGTGTGGACACTTCCTGCTTTAGAAGCAGCTTTGGAGAAGAAAATAAAGGTCTGTCTCTTCCCCTGCCCAGGGTAGATGCTTCAAAGGATGACTGGCTTTTGGGATAAAACTTCCCAGCATGATCAGAAGCATGACAACTCCCCAAGATGGCTGGCTATTTTGCACCTCAGAAGGTGAGGTTGCACCTCATGCAACCATAAAAACTAATGCAAGTGTCCCAAACAATGTGAAAGGAAACTTTGACTCACGGGGGATATCCTGATGCAGATTCAATCTCCTCAACAGCTCTATTGAAAATTAAATGCAATGAGGGCGTAGTCCTGTGGTTTGAGGACCAGCTGGCAAGATGTCAAAAGCAAAAAAACAAACATGAATGGAGATAAGAAATGCTACCTTCAAACCATGAATGGAGGGAGATAAGGGAGCTACCTTCAAGCTCAAAGTGTTACCACCCGTGGTACTGACCTGAAAACACAGTAAACAGCACAATCTGAAAATGTCAAGAGAGGTCACAGAAACAGCTCTGAGATCTAGAAACACGAGCTGAAAACAAAACAGGATTCAACCAGACAGGAAATCAGGAACAGTAGACACAGAGACAGCACCTACAGCCTGCACAAAAAACACAGTTGTATAGACACGTCCTTTCTACCTCCACTAGCAACAGTGAAAGTAACTTATGCGGTAATGTGTGTAAGTCCAGCCATGGGGGAAAGGACGTGGCAAAGTCCTTACCACACAGGATGGGGTGCACTCTATCCACATAGCTGTGTTGCTCAACTCTGACTTTCAGGCAACACATACTACACACGTTTGGTGATACCACCTAAGCCGCTGGTTTCTGTCACATGGTCTTGTGCCTTTCCAGTATAAATGAAGTGTTTGAGTCAAAGGAGCAACACTGAGCCGGCCACCCACACACCCTCTCCTCCATATCCACCATCTGGGCAAGAGAACGCGCTTCAGAAAAGACAGTGAATGCATGACTGTAAGGGGGGTTTCTCCTCAGCTCCTTTAAGCCAGTCATTTTATACCTATAGGAAACCATGTTTGATTCAGGAAGCTTCTAGGCTGGAAATAAGTACAGGCTTGAACAATATTGAACTATATGCACTTGCTCTTGCCCTTAGTTTCTTCCCATGAACCATGCTGGAGGCAGGACAGGGAGCTGCAGCATCCTTTGGTCTGAGTGCGATCGTTCCCGTGTCATGTCTGGCTGCTCTCAAACTCCACGTCTTCCTCCAAACACTCCGTTGTCCTCGACATTTCCCAGGTTAAAAGGATGGTCATGCTGCTGGCTAAAGAAGAGTCTAAGAAAACAAGCCTAAAAAGAAAGTTTAAAGGCGAAGCTCCCAGACAGGACAGCATCTGTTGAAAGAAGCTGGGCTCAGCCACGCTAGCCCAGAGCCTTGCAGCAGATCTGACTGCAAGCCCTAGCATCACCATGCCACCGACTGTTCCCATAGCTACACGGGAAGATAAATTTAGTTCAAGGAACCTTGTGTTGCTACATTATTTAACAAACAAATAGACGCACTCAAGAGGAAAACACAGGCAGAGACCCAGTTTAGCTGCTGCATGGGCTGATCAGACCTATGGACTCAAGACTGCTTCCCGGAGTGAAAGGGCCCAAATCCTGAACCTCAGCACCATGCTGCTCTAGCCCCAGCCAGTCAGCTGTGTTAGTCACAAGAAGACTCCAGCACAACCACATAGGAGTGCCCGGGCAGCACTCTCCTGGGATACTTCTTGCACCAGGAGCCAGGCAGCCACCACCAAGGTCTCCCTGCCTCTCTGCTACTCAACCCAGACTGCTAAAGGAGCGCAGCAAAGAGGCCGTTGGGGGTGTCCGCTGGCAAGGCATGACCCAGCCTGGCTGTGCTCAGAGCCATGCCCATGCTGCAGTCCCCTCTGCTCACACTTCCTCTGAGTTTTCACCACCTGGGGAACCCCAGCCCCCAACAATGGGGAGCAGAAGAGCCATGCCAGTCATGCAAGAACAGAGGAGGGTGAGGAGAACCCCCTGCCCCACCAGAATGATGGCCTAGAGCACAAATAAAGACACCAGGGTTTTAATAACGATCATGTGCAAAAGGCACAGTGGCAGGAGAGAGGGGACTACTCCAACATGACTACTCCTCCAGTATGGTCTGCAAGACCTTATCCACTGATCTGACTCAAAGTTAATATCCTGGAGCTCCAAGTGGGGGAGGACGAATGAGAGAAGCCAGCTCACATTCATATGCAGGTTCTTAAGTTTCTCCATAACACTGTGGGCAAGAGGGCAAAAGCCAAGAGGAGAGTCAGTGGCAAGAGCCTGGATCTGATACCTCCCATCACACACCCAGCTGCTATCCCTCTTCCTACCAGGAGTACCATGTGCACTGGGGTTCCTTGCTCCATCCCATTCTTATCTCCATTACAGACCCAACACTGTGCAAGGGATCCAGCAACAAGGTGCCACAGTAAAGGACAGACACAGTATGGACAAAGCACCTTTCTGCAGAGCATCTTTGAAGCTGGATCAATTATTTGGATTCATCTGGTGATTCCACCTCCTCACAACAGCAGGATC
>JAYKAV010000468.1:0-17385 GCA_035582835.1 Phoebastria nigripes | reverse complement strand
TCCTTGTTCATCCATGCAGGCCTCCTGGCGTTTTTGCCCGATCTCCTCTTTGTTGGGATATATTGCTCCTGAGCTTGGAGGAGGTGATCCTTGAATATTAATCAGCTTTCTTGGGCCCCTCTTCCCTCCAGGGCTTTGTCCCATGGMACTCTACCAAGCAGATCCCTGAAGAGGCCAAAGTCTGCTCTCCTGAAGTTCAGGGTAGTGAGCTTGCTGCACGCCCTCCTTGGTGCCGTAAGGATCTTGAACTCCACCATTTCATGGTCACTGCAGCCAAGGCTGGCCTTGAGCTTCACATTCCCCACCAGCCCCTCCTTCTTGGTGAGAACAAGGTCCAGCATAGCACCTCTCCTCGTTGGCTCCTCTGCCACTTGGAGAAGGAAGTTATCATCAACGCATTCCAGGAACCTCCCGGATTGCTTATGCCCTGCCATGTTGTCCCTCCAACAGATATCGGGGTGGTTGAAGTCCCCCATGAGGACCAGGGATTGTGAACATGAGGCTGCTCCTATCTGTCTATAGAGGGCCTYATCCGCTCGGTCTTCCTGGTTGGGTGGCCTGTAGCAGACCCCCACCTGTCCCTGCTCTCCCTTTAATCCTGACCCATAAGCTCTCGGTCAGCTCCTCATCCATCCCCAGGCAGAGCTCCATGCACTCCAGCTGGTCACTGAGATAGAGGGCAACACCCCCTCCTCGTCTCCCCTGCCTGTCCTTCCTAAAGAGCCTGTATCCTTCCATCCCAACCCTCCAATCGTAGGAGCCATCCCACCACGTCTCCATGATGCCAATAAGATCGTAGCCCTGCAGGCATACGCACGTCTCTAACTCCTCTTGTTTATTCCTCATGCTACGTGCGTTTGCATAGAGGCATTTAAGTTGGGGCCCCAATAAAGCTGTCTTACTGGCTGGGGTTCCTTTGTGCTGCTCTTCAGGTGCTCTCCTGCTGACCTGTGATCCTTCTCCAGGCTCTGGGCATCTATTGCTGGCACTGGCATCAAACTGGTAGGAGTGGGATGGATTGAGGGTACAAGGGAGGAGGGAGAAATCCCTGCATTTGTTCCTCCAGTGGCCAGGCTGGATGACAGAGGGCTTAGACCACCCAGGCCAGGCACTGTCCTGAAGCCATCTCTGCTTTCAGCTCTTCCCTGTCCTCAGGGTACTGCTGCCTCACCACACGCCCCAGCCCCATACCTGTGAATGCTCCAGATGAGGATGCATGTGCCCTTTTTGCCTGGAATGGCATCGAATGCCAGTAGCTCCTCCCTGGTGTCGAAGAGGGTATGCTCCATGATGGCCTCCAGGCTAGGCACAGTCTTCAGTAACAATCATTTTCTCTAGAAGCCACAGAGCCAAGGAGAACAGGGTTSCCCAGTCCACCTTCCTCCCTTTTGCCACAGGGGCACAAAAAAAAACAGCTGTAAAGACCTGGCCACAAGTCTGACACTCCAGAGAAGTGTGACACAGGAGAGACTACAGGAGGATGGTCTCAGAGAAAGACTGAGCCAGGACAGACATGACAGTAGGATGCTTTGAAGAAAAACACTTAAAAGTATCAAGCTGAGTGGCGGGCAGCAATCTCATGCCAGCTGATAATATACAAGCGGTGCTGGGGAGCTGCATATTCTCAACTCCCTTTGGCATGAAGGAAACACAGCCTGGAAGTATGCCAGCATGCCCAAGTGGCACCAAAGGCCATTACAGGTGCAGAAAAGCAGCAGAGAGCATAGCTCCTGGGCCGGGGATGTGTACGTGGGTCTGGCACAGTAGGGGGGAAAGGGACAGAAAGGGGTAGCCCATAGGTTGGTGGCATGACTGCAAAGGCTTGCCAGGAGCCAGGTTAGCAGCAGATGCCCCCAAGCAGACGCACAACAAGTTCTAGCCCAAGGAAAAGGGAATAAAGCTGTATGGCAGTGTGTTAACAGCAAGGCCTGCCGCAGGGATTCTCCAGGTGGAGCACTGATTACAGTTATTTTCACTGTCTCTAAACATTGTGGTGTGCGCACGTGGCCAAGGGACAGCCACAGGCAGCCTGTGCCGTCAGCATCGTGGCAGTGCCACTGGTCCCCATGTCCCTTCGGAGGAGCGTAGCAGCTCGGCCACTCGGCCAAGGGAGGATACCATTTTGCTGGTTGAACACCACCAGTGGGATAATCACTGTCTCAGCATGGACAYGGTCCATGTAGGTCTGGGAAAGCAGCCCCACGCTGAGAGCCCCTCCAGTCTTGGTGAAGATGATGGCATCCTTCCCCAGCCACACGGAGCCAGACTTGAAGCCATACAATCCAATGGACAGGTGGTCTCTCTTCACAGTCTTCTCTCTGAAACCAAAGCTGAAAGCAAGCAAAGCAGAAAGGGGCTGGAAATGGGGAGCGCCTGCCTCACTCCAGGCACAGGTCCATGTTACTGCTCTTAACTTTTGCAAAGGGAGCTTAGCTCCTGTTCAACAGGGAAGACTCGGGATGGCTGCAGTGCTGGTAAAGAAGCCAAATCCTGCCAGTCCTACACCACCTTCACCACTGAAGAACCACATAAATGGTCAGGAAGAGTTACTCACAAGGATGATTTCTTTAGCACCTAGGGAAGAACTCCAAACCCTAATTTACCCTAAGCACCTCCACAACATTTTTTACATTACAGACAGGGAAATCAAGAAGCAGAGGAGCAAGGCAATTTGTTTCCAGCACTGCACACCCAGGCCAACAGCCAGCCAGGGAAACCTCATATGCTTGTTCTTCATAATTCTGCCCCAAGCCCCACCTCTCACTGTCACCTCTGGGACAGTTTGTACCAGCAAGGGGATGGCCCTCCTCCACTGCACACAATGACAGGGCAGGAAGGGGACAGGGCCTCTGGTTTTTATTTCCTGGACCCCACTCACTTTTCTGAAGTGCTGTGGTTATGTGTCTTCTACATTTAGAGAAACAATTTTCTGTGCTTTGCTCCCCTGCATTTTGCTTATATCAAACAGAATGGTCAGACAGAAACAAAACCAAGCCCCAGCCCCTTCAGCCCTGTGGATAAGCTATAGCAAAAGAGAAAGGGCAGGAGTTTTGCATCAAAAGACTCCTTCCTCCAGCTTTAAAAACCTCTAGTCCAAGAGGCAACCAAAGGACCATCAAGAAGGCAGAGCTGCTTTGGCAAAAAAGCCTCATCCTGGCAAAGGCCTTTCTGTGTTTGGACTCAAAATGCCCTGGTAAAGTTATACCCTCTCTGTAAGGCTCGTATCACTGATTGTTCAAGTAAAAGCTTAAAACCTATTTTCATTGAAGTTAGTTATGTAATTAAAAGACAAGCCCTACTGAACTGAAATTCCTTATCACACAATATCACACTTTAAATCTCTTGCCATTAGCCTGCCTCATTCTCTCTCATCGCTATAGAAAAATACTTCACACAGAAAGATTAACATGATATAGACACGTCCTCTAAAGCCATGACTCATTTCAGCATCCACAGGGTAAGACAGACAAGAGGGGAAACACCTCCGTAACATGAGTGTACAGAAGAGGACTCTTGGTTTGACTTCTGGCACGTATGTTCAGTTTTATGTGGACCTTCCCTATCTCCCAGCACAAAAACACCTCCTCTGCTTATTACACAGTTTGCACACCAAGAAGCCAAATGGCTTATGTTAGGGTGGTTCATGACAAGTAAAAAGTTTGCTATGAGTCCCTAGACCACCCATTACACATTGAGGCAGACTGTGTACACGTGTAAGAGCAGTTATTTTGCACCTCTGCATACTGGGAAGGTAAGGAAGAAGCAGGGACAGGTGTATACATTAATGCTGGATGTTTGCAGTAGGAAGCCAAAGGCCAGTGGCGATGCTCACAGGAGAGAGGAGAATCCAGCCCAGCAGCTGGATGTGGGAGGGATCATAGCTCATTATCTGAGCATGTGGTAGAGTTTGCAAGGAGTCATTCCTGACCCATTATCCATAAAAGTTAGACAAAGGTGACCCTTGAGCTCCACAATATCAATGCAGAAAAGCTTAGCTGTCACGCTGTGATGCGAAGCATTGTCTATGGAAAGAAGAAATCTGGGCAGTAAGAAATAACGGTATTTCACTCTCGTTCCCTCCCAAACCCTCTTTGCCCTCAGGTCAGTTCCAAGGAGCAAAAGCAGTTTCCCAAACCTCCTCTCTTCCAGATGGGAGGCTGTGTCTGGGAACGGAGGCGGCACACTGGCTAAACCTCCTGGCGGCAGGGCACGTCCTTCCCAGTGGTGATGCAGGGCGGGTGTGCCGGAGCCAGGCAGCACAAAGCATATGGGGACACGCTGCGACGTTCGCTGGCCGCGAACGAACGAACGGGGACCACTGCTGCCGGGGCTGAGGGAGTTGCAGGCGAGCTGTGCGAATCCACTCAGCAATCACCACAGGAACTACTAATAAAATCTCCATGATCTCCACATCCCCTCAGTGCATCGCACATGTTATGGAGAGGCCACTTAGTAAATCCATGTGGATTTTTTTTAAAACATACCACAGCTCGCACTGACACCTCCAGTGCCCCGGCCAGCCTGGGGTCGGGGCTGAAGCCCGGGCGCAGGCCATGGACTTGCTGTCAGGGCGCACCGAGCCCTGTCCGGGGGCAAGGCCGGTGGGGCCCTGCTGGGGCCCCTCTCCCCACGGTGCCCGGTGCTTACCGACCAGCTCGGCCACGGCACTGAAGGACCGTGCGTAGATGGCGCTGCAGCTCCGCAGGTAGCCGGAGCTTATCCGTGGGGACAGAGACAGCGGCAGATGCCCCATCGGTGCCGGCCTGGCTGGCTCAGCCCGCCGCCTGCCACAGGATGGCAGCCCCCTACGGCACGACAGCGGCTCCCACGCGGGCGGGCGCGCGGTTGAAAGCATTAACGTCCCTCCCTCCCCCGCCGGGTGTGGCAACATGGCAGCACCCGGTGCCGAGCCGCACCTGGGGCGAGCCAGCAGCACCGGGGTAACAGCGTGGGGAGGCCCCAGCCTCTCCCCTCAGGGGGTGAAGGTGCCAGAAACCAGAGGCCAGCGGTGGTGCCAGTACTCAGGCGGGGCTGGCAGGGGTTGTGCCAGCAGACCCCAGCCTGGGCAGGTGGCCAGCAGCAGCCTCAGCGCAGGGCACAGAGCTCCAGGGGCACATGGGTCGGGACAGGTCTGGGCCTGCATGACTCTCCCAGGGATGGGGTTGAAAGCAGCCCCAGGGGCCTACCTCTGCCATGGCTCCGCTCTCCCACCGGGACAGGGTGGGCAGAGCGTGGTCTGTGTACAGCTCTGGGGCACTGGGGCCCAGAACCACCCCGCAGTGACGCCAGCTCCTCTGGAGCTTGGACAGGGGAAAGCCTGCCAGCACCAGGGCAAAGCTGGTGCTCAGCAACACCACAGCCTTTTCTCTTTCAATTTTTCAGTTTGCTCTGAACCAGAATCACCTCCTTGTAGATCCGGTGCAGCCTTGGCTAGATCAGTATATCTGTGTGTTGTTTCAAGTGCATTTACCAGAAGGACAATTGTGAGGGGAGTCACGCAGCCTAGAGGAGGAGATGGCAGCAGGGAGAAAAACAACGGCTCCTGGGAACATTCCTCTTCTCCGCATGGCTGTATTTAGGTACGCAGAGGAAGCCTGCAACTCGGCTCTGCTGGGAAAGCCTGAGTTCCCTCACCAAGAGCTTGGATGTTGCTCTCCCAGGAGCGCTGGGATACTGTGGGAAGCATATGACACTAGCTTGCCTTGTTCACAAAAAGCACTAAAACAGGTCAGCAGATAAACCATGGTGTCTGCCACAATGGTACCTCACCAGAGCAACCATCCTCCATGCCACAGGGCTTTATGGGGATCAGCAGTGAGGAGCCAAGACATATTTGTGATCATAAAGCACCTGTGTAATTAGATACCTGTGCAGCCAAAGTGTCTGGAAGAAAAGGGGCAGCCTTTTTTCTTGTCCTAAAGCAACGTATCTGCCACCACCAGAGACGGGGCAGCAGCCCCACCAGTCCCCGCATCAGTCAGGTACTCCAGCTCCCAGCACAGAGGCCAGGATTGAACTCTGCTGACACAGTCCTGCATCAGTAGAGTGCAGCACACTTGGCTATAGAAGACTTGCGCAGGACAAAGGTGAATAAACACACACTTAGGAAATACCGTAATAAATACATTTACATGACTTCCTCCCTTCCTCCTTGCCACAAAGGGCTGAGAAGGCAGAGACACATGTAGAACAGGAGGAAAAAGCCAGTACACCCCAACAGTGTAAAGACAGTGCCCATCTCTCTCAAGGAAGAGCCTAGTTCTCAGCTCTCTCCCTTCCCCACTTTGAGATTTATGGACCTGCATGTTAACTCCCAACAGTCCTTCGCTGTCCCAGTTACGACCAAGGAGTTCCCACGGCCCATACAAATCCACAAGGTTCCCGGTTATCCATCCCTTACTTGGCCCGGGAGTTCTCTCCAGCAGAGGAGCAGGGGATGGCAGAGTCAGCCTCTGGCGAATGCCCCTTGCTTTTCCCAAATTCAATCACCAGTGGCTTCCCCTGCAGATTGTACCCATTCACCAACAGCATGGCATCCTGGGCCAACTGAACATCTGCAACGAGAGCAAAATGAGCGCAGGTTACACGGCAAGTTCTGGCACAGACACATGTGGTGTTCACACAGATGTTCCTTGCTTACGGACCCTCAGCCTGAACCGCGATCCAGTGCAGTGCTGGGGTCCTCCAGCCAGAGTGACGTGCTGAATAGAAATACGGCACGTAACAGACTGCATCCCTTCTGTTTTGATGAATCCTCTTCCAGTCCAGGGAAAAGACTATGACGTGATAGGAAGAAGAGGGAATGAACTCCCCTCCTTCTCCTTGGAGAGTAGGCTTGGCGCCAGCCCAGTGCCCTGCGGGAAGATGTGGCACCTTCACGGGTCAGGGAAGAACTGAGAGGCATGAGGCAGTGACTCACCAGGGAAGGTGATGAAAGCCTGACCCCTCATCCGGCCACTCAGGAGGCGGAACTGGATCGGAGGGCTATCCTCCTTCTGGAACCGAGCAAACAAAGACACTAGGTCCTTCATCGTCACTCGAGGGCCCAGGTTCTTTAAATACAGCACCTGTTCCACAGAGACAGAGGGTCAGCCGGCCTGTGCCATGCAAACAGACACCTAGTCCCAAGCCCGTACACCTCAAAGGTATGAATTAGTTCAGCCCCTCTGCCATCCCAGAGCCCTTCTCCCACACAGTGGAGTCTGGAAGACAGGTGGGTGTATGGAGAAAGGCAGCTCTGGACTCAAGGCACCATCATGCTTGCCTGCACCAAGTGCTGATAGCTCCAGTTATTTCTAAAACGCAACAACTCCAGCTACCAGTTAAGCACAGTTTGAGTAAAGTCACAGCTGGTCTCAGTCAGGCCCAAACAGGGAGAGGGCATCTTGACTAGTGATCTGCCAGAGCCAGGAAGGACTGGGGTCTGAAGTACAGCTCTTTGCCAGGCCGGGCGACTTCCCAATAGATCCAAAGGTCCCCTTCCCTCCCAGAGTGGAGGCTGCTCTCACTTGTCTGCGAGGATCAACCAAGCACCCTCCAGGCAACAGCCAGTCCATAGCAAAGAGGAGCCTTAGCCTGAAGCAGCTTCAGGGCATGCTAGTGAGGAAGAAGAATAAATCCTGGTTCATCTCAACATACCTTGTTGGGCTCCCCAGGATGGTAGGATGAGAACCTGGGTATATTCCGGAGTTCTTCCTCTGAGAGACGGTTCTTGCGGATCTCCTCTTCTGGGACAAACTCTACAGGCTCTTTGATAATCACAAGCCTTGGAGGGGACTGGTGGGGCCTTGTTGCAGGAAGGCTGGGACTTCTTGGCTGTTCTGCCTGCTCTTCCTGGTCTGGAAGTGATGAGTCCTCAGCCACAGGCCCCTGCGGAGCCAGGGAAGGGCACAAGTATGGGTCACTCTTAGTAGGCTGGACTTCTTCAGGCCACTTCTTGCT
Source organism: Phoebastria nigripes (assembly GCA_035582835.1). Taxonomy (NCBI): domain Eukaryota; kingdom Metazoa; phylum Chordata; class Aves; order Procellariiformes; family Diomedeidae; genus Phoebastria; species Phoebastria nigripes. Next base: position 9,444 of record JAYKAV010000468.1, on the reverse strand, counting down.
CAGCAGCTCTTGGTAAACACTCTCCAGATGAACCATGGGGTCCTTTTCATCTGTTACCCTCTTCTGAGTGTCATCTAATCCACAACGGAGAAACATGGTAATGTGACTACCACCAAGAACCTGGAAAATGCACAGACTGCAGGAAGAGACACAGACAGGAGAAACCCTGTTCCGACCCAGCCTCCACGCATCTGCCAACAAGGCCCTGCAGATTATTTAAAACAAGAAGAGTAGCCCCAGCAGCCAGCAGGTGCTGGTGTCCCAGCTCAGGATGAACCTGCAGAGAGCAGCAGCTCCACCAGTGCTTTGTAGAGAGGTTATTTCTTCCAGATATGTCCTCATGTAGCTTATCTGCAGCCACATTTCAGCACATTCTAGTGACTGCTTCAACACACCTTCCTCCTCCTGCATGCACAGCCAGGATGTGCCACGCTGCCTTTCTACACCGCTACATGGAATATAAAGTCTTTGCTTCCAGGGACATCAGATTAAGCTCCTGGGTTTAAAGTAGGTCCATGGCATGGACTGACCAATGATATCTCCTTTACTCTATTTAATGGAAGTGAGGACAGAAGTGAGAGGGGCACCTCCCAGCCTACGAGCCTCAACCTTGCTGCCTCTTGGTTTTGCCGCAACACTGACACCAAAGGAGGGAGCAGGGGCCAGAGGACGCTGGGTCAGCTGGACATTATAGCTTGAACAGCGTCAACACTGATCAAAGTGGTGGTTTAGGAGTTAGGAGTTGGAGTTTAGAAGTTCCTCCTCATCTTCCATTTAATACTGTCTTACATACAAAAGTCAGCCTGGGCTGGAGCTTCATGCCCGCACATTCTCCATCTAAAGCAGATTAGAGCAGCTTTTGCCATCTCTGGACAACACTTAACTCTCCATCCAGAAAAGTCACATTAAGCCACAAGCTCAGGGACAATACTGCTGGGGTGAAAAGTGCTGTCATTCCGCGGACACGGTACTGGGAATCAGCAACTGTGCTCCATTTCCACTTCAGCTACTGGGAGGGACCTTTAACAAGTCACTCCTACTCTTTCCTGCTCTGTGCCTTTGCTTCCCTCCCACCCTTGTTAGACTGCAGTTAAATCAGAGAAGGACAATCTCTAGCCCCACATAGGCACCTTGTGTCACTCGGTGCAGCTCAGTGGGGACCTCTGGGCTCTACCAAAGCATAACTCCGGCTGCTCTTCCACATACTGAGCTGTGCTCTGCAGTACATGCAGCACGTCAACAAGATCCATGCTCTCCAAACAGAGATGGACTTTACAAGCCTCTATATTAAACCCTTCAGAGAGCCCACTCTCTATCTGCTCATGTAAAAGTGGAAAATATCTCCTCCCACACAGTGCCAAAACAGAACCATGTCTTCAGGGACAGAAGGCCAGACAGAAATGTGTTGGACTCCCACACACCCTGGCTCTCCGTGCTGGAGCAAACGCAGGAACAGCCTTGAGCCCACAAACCTTGGTGGTAGAGCGCCCGGAGGAAGGAGTGGCGGTCTGTTCCCTGAAAGAGGGCATTTTCAATCTCCATCTCCCGCCGGCTCAGCTGCTTGCTGCCAGCAAACCTCTGGGGCAGAGCAAGTATGCGCTGACGCTCTTCCATCTTCTCCTGGATGGCATGGAGTCGATCCTGCGTGGCCTCTGGGGCTGCTCCCAGCCCAGAGCCCTGGAAGACAGGCACAGCTTTGCTCAGATACGGCACATGCCTCCTTTTCAGAGACTCGGCCAGCAGTCAAACTTCACATCCTCCAGCCCTGGAGTGGGTGCAACTAGGAACCATCCCCCAAAGAGCAGGTCACCAAGACATCCTGTTACTGCAAGGGTAGGACAGAAATACAACCACTCAGCAAGCCTCAGTTCTTGAGAGAAGTGGAGAAACAGCCCCTTTCTCCTGACCTTTCTGTGCTGCTTTCCTTCCCCTGGCCTCACTGTCTGATGGTGCCTGTGTCCCTCCAGCAGTCCCTGCCTCTGCCAGCTACAGCCATTTTCTAGTGCCACCTACAGTAACCACACAAACCCCCGTTTGGCATTTCTTTTGCCATGCCTAGAGCATTCCTGAGCTCAAGTTTCCACCAAGCTTTTGGTCTATAACCCTGGCGTCACTGAGAGAACCTTATTTGCTGAAAAGTGGACCCCAAGCTGCCGTTTGGCACTTGAGGGTAGGTTTATGCTGAGGACTAAAGCCCTGACCAGCTTCGCATGAGCCAGCTCTGAGAAACTACCCAGCTACTGCAGCACAGACCTCATAGCTAACCTGGCTAAGAGCGAGCATTCCAGACTCGTGCTGCCAAAGCACAGAGACATACCCCAACTTCTGGAGGGGCATTTCTGTTCCCCCATCCACCTCTATAAGAATCCAGAGAACACACTTTTATGGGGCTGTAGGTGGATTTTCTCTTCTCAAATTCAGTTCGAGAACTACTGTGGCAGACCCTTCTACCTCAGGGAGGAAACCAGGCTTTTTCGCTGCACTGAGCACAATCTAACAAAGACTTTCCCATGGGTACCTCTCCCTTCCCGCCTGACTGCATGGGCCCACATCTGCACGGCTTCCATTCACCATTTCACAGCTTCCCTGGGGTACAAAAGGCATGTACAGAAAAGCAATTCCAGGAAATCATTTGTAGTACTTTGTTTTCAAAAAAGCTGCAACTTAGCAGCTGAAAATAACAGAAGCCTGCACTCAGTACTTTGCTGAGAGCTCCACGGGCAATCTGAAGTCCTCTCTGTCTCAGCTGATTCTTCCTTGGTGGAATCTTTCACTCGGGGTCTCCACATACAAAGCTGCACATCGCTACCTGACTTGGGCTTTCTCCCTAAATATTCTTCTTCTCTCATGAGCTGTAGAAGATGGACCCTAATGTCACTGGTTCTTTCTGTCAGAGTAGTGTTTTCCATGCTAATCTTTATTTCTAAACATCCCAGAACTGATTTCATACCAAATACAACAGCTGGTACTGTTGACATTAATTTTCATTCTTAAATTAACACCATCCCTCTCTAACCCAAGCTTTAATGCAGGCCATACCAGGGCTGGGTTTGCATTTAAACACCAAAGCAAGTAATGACTTCAGCTGAAGAGATGCACACCCATGATTACCTCAGATGGCTTCCTCCTGCACACAGCTATTGCTCAGGAAGAGGAGAGACAGAAGGAAGCCAGGGGTCAGCCCAAGTCCTGTTTTGCACCTTTTGGTTTACCAAATTAAGAGCAGGACACTCCAGTGCACCTGACACAGGACAACCCCAAAAGCCCCTTGTCTCTGGAATGTGAAAGAAAAGGGTGAAGGTAGGGGAAGAGGAGAAACCTGCTTTGGCACTGCACCCAAAAAGGAGCACATCATTGCAATCACACACTTGGTCAAACAACTCTGCACTGCTATTTTTACATGGCTGTTTCAAGTCCCTTGAGGCATCTGCAAGCCCCTGAGGAGAACGTACAAAACCCTCCCTACACACAGCTATCCCCAGCCAGCCATGGGATCCAGGGATGTGTCAGAATACAGAAAGAGGAGGTTGAAGCGCTTTGAAATGTTTCCTCCTTTTTCTCCTCCAGCCTTTAAATCCTTCCTACACGAGTGTAAACAGGTGAAATGATTTGCTTGAGACCATCAAGGCAGAGGCAGGAATAGTCAGGTCCTGCTGTGTTCCAAAGGACCAACTCTTCTCTCCACCATAGCTTTTAGCACAGACCATTCCACCAGAGAAAACAGGTCAGAAGAAATGTGCGATCATGCTGGCCTAAAGGCTAGAGATACATGGAGCGGCCATTCTTTACCAGAGGGCTTACAAAGGACTTGAATTTTCTACCAGGGTGCCACAGGCCATGGGGTTAGAGGGACTTGACCACATTCACATCAGAGCAGAGCATGCCTACCTTCCCTGTTGAAGCCTGGTTCTTCCAGAGCAGGATCTCCGAGTCGGAGAGCCCCAGTTCCCGGAGAGAGGCAGTTTCTTTGTTGCTTTCCTGCAGGGCCTGGAACTGCGACAAGGTCAAAGCCCCCGCAGCCTCTTCCCCAAAAGGCTTGTAAAAAGCTGCAGGGGCAAAGCATCTCCGCTTTGACTTACACCTGTAACCCAAAGCAACAGAACAGCAGAAACAACTTAGCACTGAGAAACTGGGGGAATAGGAAGGGGCTGGCCTCTCCCCCCAACCACGCTTGGTCCTGCTGCACCTAGGCAGAGATGCCATGTTTCCAATACACAATTAAGCCACGCTCTCCCGGCCCTTTTCCAAGCCCACGAGATCCCGCAGGGCAGGATGCTGCCCCAACACAGGCAGGAGGCACCTCGTGATGCTGTAACACCAAGCACCCCGCAGATGCAAACGCAGGCCAGCCTGGTGGGGATGACCTCGCCAGCCTAGAAACTCACCCCTGCATCTGGCCCAGGCAAATCGCTTATTTTCACCTAATGGGTGAAAATAAGTTACTGCCAGCATTTGCTCCAGGACACAAGGAGTGCTTCTCTCCTGCTGGGGTGTCCGGGCAGGAGATCCAGCAATGGAGGAAGGGTTTGCGCAGCTGTTTTGGCAGACAACAGCCTGCACCAAACATCTCCCCGGGGAAGAGGCCCCAGTGAGGCGACACTGCTGCTGCCCCTAACATGGCTGGACTCCACTCACCGGCCCCTCCGGCAGCCCCCCCAGGGGCCAGATCAGGACTTACTGCTCGATGGAGACAGTAGTATCGAGCTGGTGGTGAAGGAGGCTTTTCAGCTGCCTCTCTCCTTCCGTCTCCAAGTCTTCCAGGAGGAGCTCATCGCTGGACAGGCTGCTGTTGACCCTGGGGCACACAAGCACAGCACGGAGGTGGTCAGTAATGCAACTGGGAAAACACTACTCAAAACGCACCACTGCTACAGCCTCTCTAGCCTCTCAACTGTTTTTATGGAATTTAAAGCACAACAAGGAACCAAAACAACTTAACCAAAGCTCCCACTAAGGTTAACTAGAAAAGCCAACAGATTTGGGACTACTTTGAGAACATTAAAAATACCCCAGGGAGCTTTTTTTTTTTTTTTTTTTTAAAAATCACATGCAATCTTATTTTTATTGCTGGGAAGTTGTTTTGCATCAGTATCTAAACAGGCACTGCTAGTTTCAAATGACTCAAGAAAGAAAGAAAACTGCGAGGGAGAAGAGAAACAGTGAATGTGAGCAGCACTCTATGGAAAGCTGCCTCTTCCCTTTCTGGGGTCACCTGCTTCCACGCAGACAGACACCGCCTCCATGTCACCCCGCAGACAGCACGCATTTTCGTGTGGCAGCGGGGGCCCTGCTGACCCCTCGTTTGGAGACAGCACTCCTACACCGCAGGCTTCTGCCGAGCCGTTGGGTGCCCCAGAACCAGGCCATTGGCACCAGCTCGGTTCAGCCTTTCCGTGGGGCGGGAGGGGAAGCCCACGCCTGTCCTGGAAGCCGTTTTGGGCCGACTCTGCACCGGCGGGGGGTGGGCACGCGGCCCAGTTTCAGGTGAAAGCTTTCGCTGCCACTTTGGGGACCACGGCACCTCCAGAGGGCTTGACGCCCCCGGCGGACCGCCCAAAAAGCAGCTTTCCAAGGCATCGCCGTCTCCGCGAGAACGTCGTGCCCGGTGAGGCGCCAGATGAACCCCCGGGCCATGCTGTCACCCGGAGGAATGGCTGACAGGAGCTCCACGGCGGCTGTTCTGGAACACGAGGAAACCTCGCCCGGAGCCAGCGGAGACAAGACCAGCCCGGGCCCGCTCCCAGCCCCGCAGCCCCCGGCCCGCCCCGCTCACCTCCGCATGGCCGCTGCCCTCCCAGCCTCCGCCGCCGCCCGCGACTCCAACTCCCAGCAGCGCCCGCGAGCGCCACCCGGCCGCGGCGCAGGGGCCGCTGGGAAGCGTAGTGCGGAAGGGCCGAGCGGGGCCGGGGCCGAGCCACAGCCAGGGGCTGCTCCGGGGGAACACCGGCGCCGGACACTGGCGTTACCCCGGCATTCCCATCTTCCAGTTCACTGCAAGCCTCAAAGTTAAAATTCAGTTACTACTAGGAGTCGTTGAGGCAGTTAAATGGCTCTGCTCCCAGATGAAAACCCATAGGGAAGTGCCTGGAGCCCTCTGCAAGGGTTTCACACACRTCCCTCAACAACAGTCTCATCTTTAGCATCTATGAGACTCCCCTCCCTCTCCTTTGAAGACAATGAAATCTGCACACACACACGGGGGAGGGGGAAGGTTAACAAGCAACTCACAAGTTTTAACTCACGTTAAAGCCAGTAAATCACACTAGTAAGCAGGCCCTTCCCTTTTTCCAGGGGACAATACACAAGACACAGCAGATGGGGTGCAGGGAGAGGAAGGTAAATACAAAGTAAAGCCCATTATGCACTATTTGTGCCCCTTCAGCATTTTGCAGAGCAGAAGTATAAAGCGCAAAGGAGAATTGAGTATGAGGGCACTTCTGCTAAATATGTGATTATTCACTTCCCCCTATTAGTAAAGATACATTGGAATGTGCATTACAATCACACTTTATCAAAAAGCAGTGATGTGACTGCCTCTTAAAAAGTCGTCACAGCAGACTTGCTGACCATGTTCTTTCCTGCACCCTTGCGACTGAACAAGCTACGCTACACCAAATCACCACACAAGTACCATTTTTCTACTGGCACATCTAATAATTTTTAATTGCGCAGAAATTCTGCTTACAGGTACCAACACAAAAGCAGTTTATTGCCAAAAGTACAGAAAACAAGGCCCACTTTCACAAGTGGAAGCATACCTAATTTAAACACAAACGCCTGCTAGCAGTATGAGGAATGTGAGTCTCTCAGACTGCTGCAGCTCCTTCTGAGGACAGCTCTTCATTAAACCATCTCTTAAGGACCTGAATAAAAGCTTACGAAGTCCCGATTGAACGTATTCAAGTTACATTTAAGTACTGGAGAGCTCAGCCGTGGCGTCACATACTGCTTAAATCCCTTAAGGGCAGCATTTGTGTACCTCACCCATCTGCATGCAGTTATAAAGAACAGAGACAAAGAGCACATGCTTTCTGCACAAAATTCATGCAGTCCCTCAGACTGGAGTGGGTGAATTCCAGTCGGACACTGCAAAGACTGGCTTTGGAACAAACAACAGATTTTATTGCCAGAAAAGAAACAAACCCAGATCATCATTTGAGATCTACATTCCCAACAACCTCTGTTTTCTGTGGAGATTTTAGGTTAATCCTCTAAAAACTTTGAGTCTTTCAATCAAACGTGATCCGAAAACTGCGCTCTTGCTCCTTGCGGCGGCTCTCGCAAACCTTTGTCACCTCTTCTACCTTTCTCTGCAACACAGCTGTGGGAGAAACAAGTGATTAATCTTATCATCACCTTAAAACACAACCCTGCAGGCAGTTTAGCCTGCAGAAGGGGAAAGAAAAACATTTTGACAGTCACTCAGATTTGACAGTGCACAGAGAAGGAGGAAAAACCAACGCAAAGCACTGCTAACCCTCCAAGGCAAAGAAGATTGTCTGAAAAGTATTCTGAGGCATTCAGGGACTGGCAGGCACAATCGGAAGCATCCTGCGACATGTGGTTGACACTTTTTCCCGTGCCACTCTGTTGCAGTTTCAGGGCACTGCAGCAGAGAGCAGAGCAAACCCTCCCTGAACAGGAACTGCAAGCTGGTCTGCAGCTTGAGAAAAAGCAATTGCTCTGTAAACCAGTTTCCCCGACCCACTGCCTGCTAAACTCACTTTGAATTAGGCAAATTACAGGTGAACCACACAGTCTGTTAGAAGTATATACATATTTTCTTGCAGGATATCACACAGCCATAACAAGCTTTTAACTGTAAATACAGAAGAGACAGTGCAATCGCACAGAAGAGCTGCAGAGCACTTGCAGCCACAGCACAGATCATCTGCTATTTGCAGATCACTGATTTGGAAATACGTAAGCCACCGACTGATCATCAACTTCAAATGCAGCAGGCATCGCAATATACAAAAAACCTTGGCACAAGCTAAAGCAATTTCTAATTTCATTCTGTGAAAGCTTATCAGAAGCTATTCAACAGGGCTATGGCATTATGTCAGCCTGTGGCTTGGAGACAGATTTCCCAGTTAGGTTTTATYTCGTACAGCATGCCAAACCCAGAATCTTCCGGTAACATATTAAGCAACACATTTCAGTTTGTCACTTCTCAAAAATTCACCATGCAAAAATGATTATGGCATACTATGGCAGTCTGCTTCACTGTCTCACAGATCTCTCTTGCTCAACTCGGAATTCAGTGTAACTACGAGAGAAAAGACTTTCTGGTTCTCTCAGGAAGAGGCAGAAGGTCAGAACAAGGCTTTGTCCAAACACTCCTTTCACTTGTGGAAGCAGCACCACCCTGCGTCCGTGTTCAGCAAGTCCATTTAATTGTGGCAGTAATTTGAATAAAGTGCCACAGTTGCACTTAACTGTTTAACAAGTCAGACAAGTTAATAGCCACTGTGCATGAGTATGCCTACAAAAGATCACTGGCTGTTGTGAAACAGTCCTGGAGGTGTTCCACAGGAAGCAAAACTGGTAACATCACCTACGGCACAGGTGTCCTAGTTCGGGGGGGGGGGGGAGGTTAATATTTTTTTCATACAAAAAGAATGTGAAGGAATGTGTCCTTCCCAGGCCTACTCAATTTACTAATGGCAAGGGCTACGTGAAGGCTTACTTCAAAATTGCATCGTTTTTCCACCGTACCACTTAAGTGCACACAGTAACAGRAATTCTGCTCCTTGCTAAGAACCCCACAGAAACAGAGAGATACATTAACCTCCTTGAAAAACTGCAACTTCTTAGGCTTATTGCTTCTTTCTTGTTTGAAGGTGAACTGAAGGAGAACTGTTTCTTTAGACGTACATTTCCCAGCAAAGAGAATGAATCCTTATTAACTGATAAAGACAGTTTCTTTGGTACTGAATGACAGAGGAAAAAATGGGTCTCCTTTCTAGAAGAACTTAAAGGAAACAGGTTGCTATTTTCACACACACTCTGTAAAGTCAGAATTCTGATGCCACAGGAGCTGCATCAGATTGCCCAATAACGGCATGTTTGGAATGCAGAAGTCAGCATATATGTTCTGGAAGAAAAAGCCAAATTAAATCCCGACCTAAGCCAATAATACTATTTAAACACGGATAGTAGTATGCCTGCTTTCACCCAAGAAGTACACCAGGTGTGAGCACTTTCACAGCACTGCAGCCACAGTGCAATTTGGTGCTAGTGAGAGGAGCACTGCTTTATTCTGCCATGCCCCCGTGTGGCTGCTAACATCTGTTAAAATCAAAACCGTGTAGAATTCTTGAACCCCTCACAAGGAGGCACTCCCCATGAGAAAAGCTCCTTTTTTCTGTTTGTTTTAGTATGGCACCATGGTGTACTAGTTAAGGGTGAATCCAAGACAAGAAACAACAGTAACCACACTAT